>JAWPHD010017562.1:0-44008 GCA_037043455.1 Cyrtodaria siliqua | reverse complement strand
TGAAAGGAGCGTGCTAGTTCTCTGACTTATTAATATTGCTGAAGCAACCAAATGTCGTGTTCGTATGTGTCGTGTTCGGCCGTTTCCAAAGGTCCACTCTCATACTCTTTCATAATTGACAACTAGACTTGGGAGCAAGCATTTGTGCCTCACACCTAGCCTCGGTTACCCGGCCCGCTTCTGATTTCTTCGTTACGCTATGCTTCACGGATCCAGGACCAGGGCCTGGGGAAAATAAGACGTTTGAAATCGCCCTAACGTTTTGGGCGATTTTGGCGAGATATTGAGAGATTCAACGAGACTTTTAAAAAACACATATTTTTAAGTTAATATAATAATAGTTTCTTATTTTTAACTTATTAAAAGCTGCAAGTGACGTTAAAAAGTTTAACTGATGCATCAGCAATTAACGTTGTACGTTTATTTACAACATGACGTCACGCAAACGTCAACTTATGCGCGTGAAAAATATGCGCGAATAAATTGTGCTAATCGCTAGTGGGCGCTTTAATTGGCCTAATCTGCCCAGACCGATATCTGCAAGTAAGACATATGCATGCAACGGTCTAGCTGGCCGAGGCTAGCCTCACACCCAACTCTGATTTTAAATATCTGCAGAAGTATAACACCCACCTAATTGAAAATCGAGATTCGCCACTTTATATCAAGTGATCATTTACACATTGGCATATCCTTTTTGAGTAAATTTCAGTAAGACAAACTTCCAAGGTCAGCTTTTATTCTTCAAAATTCATCACTGACATTTTGACCGTTCTGGCGTGCGGTAATATGGTGTGTGTATGCACTATAAGTCAAATTATTTGTCTGCATCATTGCTTCGTGTGTTATTGTTATTTCTCTATTTTGTTTCTTCTATCTCTACATATTTATTTTTGATTTAATTGTGCTAAGTTCAAACGGCTATTGAAAAAAAATATGCAAATAAATGCATACAAAGTTGATCTTTTTTAATAGTCTCCAACGGCGTTTTGTAATGTTTGCTTCCACGTTGTCTTTGTTGTATTTGGCCGGACTGCTTTAATTTCCTAGTGCGTATCATACGAGGAAAGATTATTTTAATATGACCGAGCTCTAGGGTGAGTACTCTATTATATACAAGTCGCATGGCGTTGACTCTGATGAGACATAATAACGACGAAGTTGAAATTAATCTGGATGTTCTATAAGAGTTATATATTGCACTGACACTTCCTAGTAATAGCTTATATCGAACGTTGCTTTCAATACAAAACGTTCTCATTGTTTGAATAAATACCATCATTATGGGTGGTATTTGTGAAGATCAGACGATATGTCAAAAGCATTTATGATCTGTAATAAAGTAGATAATTAGTCATATTTACTGAAAACTTGTATTTGTTATATATTTCCTGCTGTGAGTTTACACAATAATTAATATTCATGCTTTTTCTCTTCTCTCTTCTTTTTTTTATTTGTATTATAAATACTTGTCTTATTTCAAAAAAATATATAACAAGTATACATTGTGGCAATACATAATAGGATTGGAACGAATGAAAATTCATACTGTAGTTTTCCTCTCCTTGTTTGTATCCTGAATACACTGTACGGTGTCTTCGTTTATATAAAGGCTATGATGGTATTAGTTTCATTAATAAAGTAGGATGAGGAAGGCATGAACATAATCACTAAAACAACCAAACATTGATGAGAAAAATGGCCCAATAGAAAACACATCACCGAAACGCAATGGCGCCGTAGGTCCGCACTCTGTCACAAACTCAGCGAAGGAGTCAATTTAATATGCACAGCACAAGACAATACGCGACCTTATGAGTTATGAGACCGCTTACAATTTCAGACCACCGATTTGTATAAGAATTATTTAAATATATTTCATTGCCAATAGTTTACATACTATAAGTTATTGAATTTGTATGGCTAAATATTACTTGGAACGAGTTGTTTTGGCAAAGGACGACGAGCTTGGGAGTCGTCCTGCGCCAAAACAACGAGTTCCAAGTAATATTTAGCCATACAAATTCAATAACCTTTTTATTGTATACTTTCATATTGTTTTCGATCAATGTAATTGTATGACTATTACTTTTCATCGTATTTGTGTTATTTTTATAGCTTTTGATGGAATTCCTATCTTGTCATTCAGTTTCATCTTGTGTGGATGATTATTTTGCGCGAAAACGACGTCGACGTCGGATGACGTCATTAAAAAATCAAGCGATTTTCTAAAGTTTCTTTTACCATTCGATAACGTTTAAAACAGTGGGTGAGTGACCATTTCAATTATTTTAAATGGGTTGAGTACCAAGTTCTACCAACATTAGCTGATATGCTGAGGCTAAAGTGCCGGAATTGTGACTGGGATGGGTACGTAGCTGTTGGCTGTTCGGATTCTGCCTATATAAAACAGATTAATAAAGCTGTGGCCGTTTAATTCCAACCAACTTTTGTTATATTGATTATTGAAAATGAAAAAAGAAATAGTAAAGAAGATGTATGTGAAATTATTGACTATTTAGTCATTTTATTCCATAGCTAGCAAATTGTGTCATAGAATAAATGGTCATTTAGAATTATAATGTTACAGCTTTCACCCTTTTTCAGAAAAAGAAACAGTTGTCAATGTTTAATATCATCCAGATATCGAGAGATGTCATTAAAGGCTTCGATGTCATCTGCCGGAATATTTGGAAAGGACTCGACATGAAATCCCTTTCATAGCTATACAAAAACATGTTTGAGACAAGAGGTGCACATTTAATACCCATAGGGATGCCAGCACACTGTATATAAACAGTAGTTCCATACCTGACGAAAATAGTATCTAATAGGAATATAACTGATTCAAAGATTTCTTAGCAAGTCCACATTGTGTAGTTTTCGAAACTGCCATTAGTAATACAAATGCTTTATTATTGTTACAGGCCAATCATATAGTTTTATTCTCTAGCAAAATAAGTTTTAACGGGACGTAACACCCCCATTTCATTTAGAGTTGTCAGTGTTATTTGAAATACATGGATACATCCTATTCAGCAGTGTCGAGATCTTGAGAATCAAATAAGATAACACCTTAGATTTTATTTAATGGTTTAAGTTCTAAATGTGTATGTGTTAGCATGTTACGCTTACATACAACTATAACAGACAAAATATGCCACTGATAAAGGTTTACCGCCTATGTCCAATACGCGTAACCAAATGTGTGTTGCACCTCATCATTATATCCTCACATTTCGAAGGAAACGCACAAATACTGCGGTCGGTCAATCTGTCCAGTCGGTTTTGTTGGTAACCTGAAATACTCCTTCATTAGGTGAAGGAGGGTGTTCATATTTGGCACAATGGTTGATTCGGATGTGTAAATGACAAAGAAGTTGTCGAATCCAGAGGTCAAGTTCGAAAGTTAAATTCATAAACATGGGCAATAATCCCGTGCATTTTAATGAAATTTCTTACATCCAATACGAAATGATATAAACCTATTCTATGGAATACGTTTCGCGCTTTGATGAATGGATCGTCTTCCCCGGATGAGGGGACATGTGGTTATATGGGGACAGCATGCATTTTAATTGTTTCCTCGTATCCTAAACACATCCTACATCAATTGAAGAATAGAGTCCATTGTTTTTGAATGTGTAGATGACAACGAAGATTTCAAATTCAGGGTGTTATCCCTGAAAGTCAAGAAGAAAACGCAGATTTATCAAAATGAACATTGAACTCGCGATTTTCAATAGTATTAATGATGTGTTTTACATGCTCTAACTTATGATAATGTTACGGATTTTGCGATTTGATATACGGATCCTCCACCCTGTAGGAAAGAACACTATATTGATCAGCATGCATTATTTTTTTGTTTTCTCGCTGTAAACCTTCGCCTCTCACCGCTTCGGGTTCGAATCCCAGTGGGAGCTCGACTTGTATGTGAGGAAGTGTCGATTCTTAAGGATGGGGGGGGGGGGGGAGGTTACAGTACTGGTTCTATCCAGAAAAAGGGGGTGGTCTGCTTCCACCACAATAAACATCGACCGTCATATATAACCTTACATGTGTAGAAAATGACGTAAAACATCATACAAACAAATACCAGAACAAATCCTCACTGTATCTTTCTGGTTTTTTTTCTCCTTTATTATAACAAACGTTTAACGATCCATATATATCTTAAACCATTTCACGTTTAAATTTGGTAATTTCAAATTGTTTTTATTTCCTTTTTAAACGACTTTAACGCCAAAGACTGATTAACTCAGTTGAAAATGACGTAGGGACATTTAAATTGCGGAACAAATCGGGACTGATTTTTACTGCAATACTTTATGAATAACTTTATTTCAGAGACATTATTGATAATTTACACAGAAATAGTTTCCTAATTTAATATAAAGACTTGCTTTTAGTTAATCAATTTAGATAACAACTTTGATTGCAATCATAACAGCGTTTTGTTCATATAAATGACAACGAGTGCCTCGTATTCTGACAAATCAACATTTCCCAAGTGGTTTTCCCGGCAACTTTACGCAACATTTTACGTTTAGTAATATCCTTTTATTGTTTTTTTTGTACTCACTCTTAAGACTGAATAGGAATACGATTCGAATTTTCATTTTGGTTGATTATAATTTGTGAATATACACTTCTCAAAACTGCTAACTACACCGCTACGTTTTGGGTTATATATATCGATGGGTTGAATGTTTTTCAATAAAATAAAAAGGAAATACCAATTCAATCATTTTTACATCATTTCATTTTATTTTTTTCATGGGCAATGCTAGAACTAAACCACAATAAGCAATTACAAACGACCCATGTAAACACTAAAGTCACACTTTTCATTTCTTGTTCATAAAAGTGTGACTTTAGTGTTTACATGGGTTGTTTGTAATTGCTTATTGTGGTTTAGTTCTAGCATTGCCCATGAAAAAAATAAAATGAAATGATGTAAAAATGATTGAAATGGTATTTCCTTTTTATTTTATTGAAAAACATTCAACCCATCGATATATATAACCCAAAACGTGAGCGGTGTAGTTAGCAGTTTTGAGAAGTGTATGTCAATATTTGAGGTTCAATTTGTTATGCAGTAATGAAGGTAACGTTACGCAATAAACATCGCTGTCGTTTGAAAACAAACAATGTAGCTAGTTGTTTTGATTTATAACTAACGTTTGTCTACTTACTGTACACAGCAATGATTAGGGGACTGTAAGTTAAAACTCTCATTGAAAGCTTATCAATTGGAACAATTTGTCATTTAATATAAATTAAAATGTCTATTAAGAGATTATTACCTAAATAAATTTCACATTGTCAATAAATACATCTTACATCTTACAGTAAAATGTTTGAGGTATGCTTACACTTTAACCCAATTAATATCATTTTGTTAAGTATTTCTTTAATATTGTTATACGAATGCTGTTTTAACTGAATGTAAGCTAACCCTAATGCTTAACATGGATCAAGAAATATAAATGAATGAGAAAACCCTATGTAAATGTTTTCAACAACTTTACATTATAATAAATACTGAAAAGGTGATCTCCTGGAAGCAATAAACACAAACAAGAGAAAAAAGTAGCAGACTCTGTTTTTTGAGTCTGTTCATGAGAGGTAATTACAAGATGCAACACCTCTCACGCCTCTAAGCACCGGCTTCAGCGATATTCTACTGTAAAGCAACACAGAATGGGCTTGATGATTCCAAAGGAACGGTAAATATTAACAGTACTGATCTGTAGTCGGCCGATTTTTATGGCCGCCACACAGCACTAAACAACCGCTAGTATCAATGTCAATAAATACTGAAAAGGTGATCCCCTGGAAGCAACAAACACAAACAAGAGAGAAAAGTAGCAGACTCGGTTTTATTGAGTATGTTCATAAGAGGTAATTATAAGATGCAAAACTACATTCTTTTTTTAAGCTAGATGTGCATAAAATAGTGCTGAACTTATTTATTTCAATATATTGTACAAAAATATTGTTATAATAATTGTGTATTTCAAAGTATTGATTTACTGCCTGGAATTCAGGTTGCAGCCTTTAATAATATCAGCTTATCATTTAAGAATTGGCGTATCTATGCTCGGGATGTCATTATGATAAACTGCCTCAAATGAAGAGAATTATCGGGTAATGGTCTAGACTCCCGAGAGAGCAGAACAAAAGAAAATCTGCAAAAGAAATATAAAAAGATCGGACAGGGAAAGTAGCATTCAAGGAAGACAGTAAACCACAAAACACAGAAACAAACACGCAAACAGACAAACAAGAAGGCAAAAGCAATAATAAATTCAAACGACATCACAAACACAAAAAGGGTTGACAATAGGGCAACTCAATTCATTTGGCCAGTAATATTCTGTCATGACCAGACACTATATCCGTGGATAAAACTCGTAACTTGTGTTGTTTGAAATTGTGCAAAAAGAAAGAATGCTGTGAGGAGTTTCAAATAAATGTAATCTGGATTTTAGAATAAACCGGGAGCAATATAATTTGAATAAACAAACACTAAGGATGTATAACGACGGAGAATGTTTTTATGTATAGGCACTTTATATTTGTTTTGAATCACTTGTTAACAGTACGTATACAATCTATCAAAAACGTGAAGTTAAAAGTACGTATAAATATCTAACGAAAAACGTGAACACAGTCAACCAAAACACACATACAAAGCAACAAAATAAATTTGAAATGTAAAATAGAAATGAAGTAGGCGACATCACAAACATAAAAGGAGTATCAGTAGGGATACCACATTATATATAAACATAAAATTGCATAGAAAGCAAATACTCAGTGACTGATATTGATTTTAATGCCTGTCGCAATGAAATTGCGGGTTCTTTAACGGATTTCTGTACAAAGTGGTGTAAGCGAGAAAAAGCAGATACACATGCACTTACTGCTTGGATGAAAACTATTTCAGAAATTGTTGAATTACGTATTTTATTTTACGAAACAAATCCATCCTTGCTTCCACGGCCTTCCACTCACAATTTACGACATCTTAAGAAGGGTATTCGGAATTTACATACTAAATTTGCTCTAGTTCCAGCAGACAAAGCTTCCAACAATATAATTATTGTCTGACGACTACATTATATCAATACTTTGAATGCTGAGCTAGCGAGCACTTCTGCTTATCTAACTACACCTCTGCTGGAGACGGACATTGTTTCCCAGCATGTGACCTTTATGGAGACTATAAAGGTGTATGTAATTAGTAAGCAGACGAAGCTCCCTACAATGTACTGGATACCCAAACTTCAAAAAATTCCTTACAAAGCACGTTTTATCGCTAATTCTAGTTCATGTACCATGACCAATATATCAAAACTATTGACTTCCTGACTTTCCGCGATTAAAGAACATATTGTAAAATATTGCGGATAGGCCTTCGAGAACTCAGGAATCAATCTGTTTTGGTCTATCAAAAACTCTGGAGAAGTTCTTGACAAACTACGGTGTAAGCATTTGCATTGCCTCTTCTCTAAGCACCTTCGACTTTTCTACACTGTATACTACACTACCACATAATCTTATCAAAGAAAAATTGCTTCAGCTTATTCAGAAGACATTTGCTAGAGAAGGTACAACTTTTCTAGCTTGTAATATTGTCAGGGCTTTCTTTACTAACGCCCCCATTGATAAGAATAATATGTGGACTTGTACTGATGTTTGTAGAGCCTTATCTTTTCTTCTGGATAACATCTTTATAAGATACGGTAAAACTATTTACCGCCAGGTTGTTGGTATTCCTATGGGTACTAACTGTGCGCCACTTGTTGCACATTTGTTTTTGTACTGCTATGAAAGAGATTTTATGTTGAGTTTGTCACCTGCTAGCCAGGGTGAAATTATTGATGCCTTTAATAATACTTCTCGGTATCTTGATGACATACTCAATATTGATAATCCGTTCTTTACTCATATGGTTACTAACATTTATCCACCAGAGCTCACGTTGAATAAAGCCAACAGTTCGGATACAGTAGCAGCATTTCTCGATCTTCATCTCTCGATTTCAAATGATTGTATTCATACTAAAATCTATGATAAGAGAGATGATTTCAATTTTAATATCATTAACTATCTACCCCTGGATGGAGAAGTACCTCGTGCTACCTCATATGGGATATATATCTCCCAGCTCATTCGATTTGCTATAGCGTGTAATGATGTTATAGACTTCAATGATCGTAATCAAGTTATTACAAGTAAACTTCTTCAGCAGGGTTTTCGTTATCACAAACTACGTAGATCTTTCTCTAAATTCTACCGCCGCAACGAGGGCCTGCTGGAAAAGTACAACACCAACCTTAAAACACTTCTGCGACTAGGCATATCACAACCCTCATTTTATGGAGATGTGGTCTATAAACTTCGAAAGTTAAAGGGGTCTGACGGGTTCCTGACCGCTTTACAAATTTAATCAGGAAGTTCGTCAGAAAAGGATATAACCCTTTGGTTTTACAGCGCTGTGCATGTTTAGTGATTGACCCCTCTACAGTCAGTCATTACGCTTCACTTTTCACTTGTGCGATGACTGGACTACCTCTTTGGACTCTATGATTGTACCTACTGAAACCCCAACTGAGGGAGGTGGGTGCATGAGCTTTCGTCCCTCGGGTTTTCTGGTCGTACCCTAGATTGGGTTTCTCTTTAGCTGCAACTACTATGGTTGTTCAGTACGATTCTGGATACATCTTGAGATGTTTATTATTTTGTATGTATATCTTTAGTTAGATTCACTGGATGTGGACTTTATTGTTACAGATTTACTTTTGATGGGATGTAGTTTGTTTACACTGTCTTGTCTATTTGGGCGCTGAAGGCAGGATAATAGCGAGGATTGTGCGCATCTAAAATCGATTCAAGCTAACCAGTAGGCCTTATTGCCTACTGACCGTTCCAAGTCGGTAACCGTGTCTTCACCACCCTTTCTGTTGTTTTTTGTCTCTTTCATTGTAGTTTCAAGTCCTTGTTTGCAGTACATTGCGGACCTACGATGCCATTGCGTTCGGACGCTGTGGTTTCTATAGGACCCTATATATCATTTGGCAGAAGCCATTGCAAAACGAGAATGAATTAGTAAGAGCTGGACAAGACAAGATTTGAAGACAAACAACAAATGTTACCACCCCCTTCAGAATTTAGATCGACGTCATCAGTCATCATATGGTTACCAATATTTTCAACACACGTAAGGTTATATATATATATATAGGTCGATATTTTGTGGTTGAGGCAGAATACCCACTTTTCCTGGATAGAACCAGTACTGTACACCTCCCGCCATCCGTATCAAAGAGGAATCATAGTAATGACTTTTGAATGGGTCAACAATTAAACATGCAGTTTGTTGCAATAACTCTAAAACTAATTTAATTGCATAACATTGTTCTTATCACATGTACTTGAGACAATGCAGAGCACACATGTATGATACTGACAATATCATAAAGGCTGTTTCAATAACCACAAAGGAAATATGTTTAGTTTGAACATGGTAATGTATGGAGTCTTGTTTTATTAAGACTGTGTGACGTTAAACACATGAAAACTATATGTTTATTGCACTCGTGTGTGCTATAATATGGTGTTATTAAGGAGTCACAGTATGCTTAAACATGCAACTTGTTAATAACAGTCTAAGCCCTATGATCCAAGCAGACAGAAAACCGATAATTGCCCATATGCACAACATCCAGTAGTCGTTATTCTACAATAATTAATGTTGAATATATTTCTAATTTATTCTGTTCAAATTACACTCGTAACATTACAAAACTGTAATAACATTATTAATCCATGCTTTGTTTTCTACATATGGCGTTCATCTAAATATGATTGTCACGAATTTCTATAAAATATAATGATAAAATAATGTCTAATTAGTTTAGATCATTTGAAAACAATTTTGTGATTCCGGTTACTCGACCGTCCTTTTTGTCTACACGAAACAAAACATAAAACATTGCCGGTGTTAATGTGAGCAAATACCAAATATATATTTTTAAACAGAAATAACGAACAAAATATACATAACGTTACTCTAAAGAAAAGAAGAAAGGAATAGGAACTACACCAATATTTTATTTTGGCATTATGGATTGTTCATGGTTTAATTTATATATCACTTTGTAGTTTCTTCATATGAAATGAGTCAATGAGTTATCGCCATCACTAACAGGGACCGGGAACTGGAGTTCCCTCCGGTGTATAACGCTCTCATGTTGTCGTGTGACTAGACTACGTCCAAATTTGCTCGGAATAATCGAACAAACATCAGTTAATGGAACCAGAGCAAGAGATCGACATATTTAGTTGTACGAGTAATGTAATTAATCACGGTGACCACCAGTTTATATATATGCACGAGCAACGAATTTAGTATGTTCTGCCATAGGTATTACTGTATGTAGTGAGAATCGAGTTTGAATAAGTAGATATCAACACGCTAGTTTGTAGACAGACATATGATGGTTTGTAGATGTGTAAACCCATATTGACGATGGTCATCGCATCTTACCATCGACCATCGCATCTTACCATCGACCATCGCATCTTACCATCGCATCTTATTATTGACTATCGCATCTTACCATCGACCATCGCATCTTACCATCGCATCTTACCATCGACCATCGCATCTTACCATCTATGGTAAGATGCGATGGTAACATGGCCCTAACAGGACACCGTACATATTTGGCAAATAATCGTGATTACTACTTATCTGTGTTTTACATTTACATGCAACTTTCAAGTGGCCACACAGAGTTTACAATGTGGAAATATGAAGTTAACGCTATAAGGCGGTTTACACGATAAGAACTTGTATATAAAAACTTTACTGCCTTATATTTCATCAAAATAATCAAAATACATTTGTTGGATCAGTTCAATTGTATTTCAATATGTTTCTTATAGATTTCGACTTCAAATCTAAATTTTGAAGCCAGAATATATATGTATAGGTTTGTAGATGTTAACATTTATTTAACGTGTCATATATATGTGTGGTAGGTATATATGTGTGTAGATAGGTATATATGTATGGTAGGTATATATGTATGATAGGTATATATGTGTGGTAGGTATATATGTGTGTAGATAGGTATATATGTGTGGTAGGTATATATGTATGGTAGGTATATATGTATGGTAAGTATATATGTATGGCAGGTATATAAGTATGGTAGGTATATATGTATGGTAGGTATATATGCATGGTAGGTATATATGTATAGCAGGTATATATGTGTGGTACGTAGATATGTATGGTAGGTATATATGTATGGTATGTATATATGTATGGTATGTATGTAAACTGCTACTGTCTCAATATAGCTGTGTGTGGTTGAACGCTTAAATGTGGCACACTCATATGAGCTATAATTGTATGTATGTATGCGTATATATGTTAATTGTGCCTCCAGACGAGTGTGTTATGATGTAGAGATACAGTTCATCAACGTGTGTTGCAGCTACCTTTTTTAAGGAGTGAATATATACGCTTGATTTCTGTGTATCTCGTCATAGCCAGGCGCCCTGCCGTAGTTCGTCCGAAGGTTGTCTGTCCTTGGTAGTTCACAAATATTTCTCCCTATATATAATTCTGCCTTGTGAACGTGAATCTCTTACGAGATCCCAATTTCGAAAGTTGCCGTAGTGAGTTCAAATTCTCTGCCTTTATTATATTTACTGAATTCACAGTATCCCCAAGATCCGGCACCTTTCATTGTCACTGTCTCAATATAGCTATTTGTGGTTGAACGCTTAAATGTGGCCCACTTATAAGAGCTATAATTGTATGTATGTATGCGTCTATATGTTAATTGTGCCTCCAGACGAGTGTGTTATGATGTAGAGATACAGTTCATCAACGCTTGATTTCTGTGTATCTCGTCATAGCTAGGCGCCCTGCCGTAGTTCGTCCGAAGGTTGTCTGTCCTTGGTAGTTCACAAATATTTCTCCCTATGTATGGTATGTATATATGTATGGTAGGTGTATATGTATGGTAGGTATATATGTGTAGTAGGTATATATGTATATGTATGGATTACTTTGGTTTTAAAAAGGGCAGTATAACAATTATACAAATAAGTATAAAAGTCGAACAGGAAATACAGCTTTCACGGAACACAGTTATCCCAAAAACACTCAAAACGACAAACCTGAATGGCAATGTTAATAACATTTTTTTGTGAAATATATATGCATACAGGTATATATGTATGGTAGGTATATATGTATATGTATGGATTACTTTGGCAATGTTAATAACATTTTTCTGTGATATAGATATAGAAGTTAAAAAAAATATGTACCTAGTAGATGTACAAAATGCAATTAAAACACACCTTAAAACACAATTAAATCTTGCAAGAAATACAGATTTCTTGATATATTTCAAATAGTACCGGTCTTACTTTCATTTTAATTAACTTTCACTCAAACCATACTAAAGAGTATGAGAGTGGACCTTTGGAAACGGCCGAACACGATACATACGAAATATTGCATTTGATTGAGACTGTTCATGAACGGTAGTGAAATATACTTGCTACCGCTCACGCCCATTAGCCCCGGGTTGAGCAGAACTCAATATTCATAAAGCCATTTGTTTTATTTTATTTTTTAAAGAATATTAATTGTATGATCTAGTATACAAAAACCAACACTTAACTACTATCTAGTATACAAAAACCAACACTTAACTACTAATTATTGTAAATTATAATATGTTAAGCTGACATATAAACCATATAGTGAGTGGTGAGCAATGGGATGAGTTAAGGGACCAAGTTGACAATATAACATTCCAGATTATCAAAGCAGTACCGAGTTGACCAGCGAACAAGTCGCAAATTATCGGCTCTAATATACCCTGCACAGTCCTATCACAACTTATTTTTGTTATCTAGAATTACTTTTCATTTAAGTCAATATGTTCTTTGTGCTCAAGAAAAGTATAATTGCTCTTTTTATATGATGAGTAAGCTATCGTTTAACTCTAATTTCATAATAGTACATTCTATAATTTCGTTAATATCAGTGTCAGTGCGGCATATTGCTTTTTAACATTATATTTCTCCACGGTAATGTGCGTCTTTAAGTAGAGAGTAATTGTTATTAAAGCTCCAATATGGCGTGCCTTCTTTAAAAGGTCCGAATTCAAATATATATATATATTTTGGGGGTTCTGCTGTAAAATATTTTTTACATACTTCGGGATATCTAATGGTACCTACTTACTCAAGTTTGATTTTTTAAAATCTGAAAACAAATATGTACAAGAAATAAAATATGAAATGGTACCTACATACTCAAGTTTGATTTTTTAAAATCTGAAAACAAGTATGTACAAGAAATAAAACATGAAATGGTAGATACTTGTTTTCAGATTTTTTAAAATCAAACTTGAGTAAGTATCTACCCCAAAATACATAGATAATAAATCACCATGGTGATTTACTTGATTTATTAAAACTTTTTCAAAATAGGGGTAGTGGAGATTGCAAGTTTAATTTTTTTTTATAAGTTATCAAAATTACACCCAAGTCAACGAATAAACACGAATATAATAAACTATGAATTTTTACTAGAAAATCATATAGTTTGATTTTTTCGCATTAAATCTCTATATGGCTTTACTACTTCCCAGTATCTATGTCTTAATCTAACTATATGAGCACCACAATCAACACAAATTTGATATTTTGCACTTGTACCTTTTCCACATTTTAGACACGGTACTTTGCTTTATTCTGAATTTATGCAAACTGCAGTAGTTTGAATCTTTTGTTGGTTTATTTTTACAAGGTTCGTGATCTCCAACTTTGAGAAACTGGCAAATGTTTTCAATTGTCTTAGTGTTTTCCATTTTCTTTTTCTTGTTATAATAAATATTTTTTTATATTAAGAAAAGAAAAATAATATGATATATATTACAAAAATGAGTACCGAAGACGTTCACTACATTTTACAATTACACCGGGAAGGAGTAATTAATGATGATCAGCTTAGAACGGGGCTAAATGCTCTTAAAGAAGTTCCAAAGGAAACCCCAAAAGAGGTTATTCAACCAGTTGAGTCCAAAGTGCTGGAAAGTGTAAGACGTGAAAAAAAGAAAAACAAACCAATCCCAGCACCACGAACTGTAAAACCAATTCCTGCGCCACGGACCAAACCAATCCCAACACCACGAGTTGTAAAACCAATTCCGGCGCCACGAGCTGCAAAACCAATTCCTGCGCCACGGACCAAACCAATCCCAACCCCTCGTACTACAATCAAACCCCGTGAAACTCCAAAGGAAACACCAAAGGAAACTCCTGAGGTTAATTCTCAAACATTAGAAAATTTACTCTAGAGACGACGTGCTAAAAAACAACGTAAACGAGAAAAGCAGAAATATAAATTACAAGAAAATATTATAAATGAACAAAAGCAGAAATATGCCAAATTACAAGAAAATGTTATAAATGAACTGAAAGAGTTTAATGATAGAAAATCTAAAGAAGGTTTTCCAGAATTAAAACTGGTTGACAACCCGAAATGTGGCTTTTTCAAAGCATACGAGGCGCCTGTCAAGGAATACAAATACCCTTTAAAACTATTTCATGATGGGAAATCCATTATCACAAAACAAATACATAAAGAGATAGCAGAGTTTGCAAAACTAAAACAAGGATTATACTTTCAATTCGGTCTTACTATAGATTTAAATAAAGACGATGGTGCTACCAAAAAACACGCCCAAACGGCAGTTTTATATAGTGAGCAAAAGGTAATCTTAAACTCTGAAAAAATAAATGAGTTTTACGATGAAGCATCTGCAAAGATACAACAGACCCTTGAAAACCATATAAATGGAGGTTCAGGATTGGAGATGGATCACTGTGTTACGTTTTACTTGAATATTGCAAAATATGAACCATTAAAAGGTTCTTCATATATTCCTCTATCTAAGCACTAGCTGACAAAAAAGCAATAATAAATGTCAAGAATGAAGATAAGTGCTTGGAAGTGGCATTGATGTCTGCTTTGTGGCCTGATAAAAATAATCCAAATAGGATATATAGTTATAAAAAGCACATGGGTAAGTTGAATATGGATGGTATTGACTTTCCCACTCCAATTTCTCAAATGTCCAAAGTAGAAAAACAAAACAACCTTGCTATCAACGTTTACGGATATATCGTGACAGGAAAAAATAAAAAGGTATCTGTTTTTCCATATCGCATATCAGAACAACCAAAAGATATCGAGCGAGTTAATCTGCTCTTAATATCTGAAGACATTGAGGTTGAAAAAGAATCAGAAAATGAAGATGATCCAAATAATGAAGAAGGAATCATAGATGACAACTATGACCCTGATGATTATCCCGACAAACCAACCAAACCAACAAAAATTACAAAATATCACTATTGCTTGATTAAAAATCTGGATAGACTGCTCTATGAGCAAAACGAACATAAAGGTCGAACTTACTTCTGCGATCGTTGCCTTCACAGCTTTTCTGGAAAAGGACTACGTACCAAACACAAAGAAGACTGTGATGGTATTGACAAAAATTCTTGTAAAATACAAATGCCTAAAGAAGGTAAAAATCACACACAATTTAAAAATCCTCAAAATCAGATGCCTGTGCCTTTTGCAATATATGCTGATTTTGAAAGTATAATCAAACCGCAATCAATCAAATTTGGAAAGAAATCTGAAATTCAAAATGTACACAAAGTTTGTGGTTTTGGATACAAGGTTGTCAGATATGATGGTAAAGTTGAAAAATATGTTACTTACAGAGGCGAAGATGCTGTTGAAGTGTTTTTAAATCGCCTAGAATGTGAGAAGAGCAACATCAACAACACTTTTGCTCACCCAAAACCATTAATCATGACGCAGCAAAATGAGGAAGATCATGAAAAAGCAACACACTGTTGGATATGCGAGAATGAAATAGGTAGAAAATGTGGTAAAAACGGCAAAGTAAGAGACCACTGTCATTTTGCAGGTGAATACAGAGGCGCAGCACATAAAAACTGTAACCTGAAACTGAAAATAAAACCAAATAAAACAATCATCCCTGTTGTATTTCACAACCTTAAAGGATATGATAGTCATTTGATTATGCAAAAAATACATAAAATGAAAGGTAATATAACATGCATCCCAAATAATGCTGAAAAATACATATCATTTAGTGTCGGCCAGCTTAGATTTTTAGACAGTTTCCAATTTATGGCTTCGTCTCTGGAAAAATTGGTTAAAGCAACAGACAAATCTGTTTTTAAAATTACCAAAAATCAGTTTGGAGAACAAACAGATTTACTTTTACGAAAAGGTGTTTATCCATACGAATATATGGACAGTATGGAAAGATTTAAGGAAACGCAATTACCACCTATAGAAAAGTTTTACAGTAGTCTTTCAGATAAAAGTATAAGTTCCAAAGATTATGAATATGCTCAAAAAATATGGAAAGAGTTTAACTGTAAAAGTCTTGGAGACTATCATGATTTATATCTAAAAACTGATGTAACTCTGTTAGCAGATGTATTTCAAACTTTCAGAAAAACATGCATGAATGCATATAAACTCGATCCCTTGTATTACTACACAGCGCCCGGATTATCTTGGGATGCTTTACTTAAACATTCTAAAATAAATTTAGAACTTTTGACAGACATTGACCAGCACTTATTTGTAGAAAAAGGAATGCGAGGTGGCATAAGTATGGTATCAAAAAGATATGCCAAAGCAAATAATCCACATGTAGCTGATTATAACCCTAACGAGGGAAACAGCTACTTAATGTATTTTGATGCAAATAATCTTTATGGATGGGCAATGAGTCAGCCACTTCCATATTCCGGCTTTGTTTGGAAAGCCAAAAACAAAAAAGGAAAATATTCTAAACCAAAACCTGGCAAAGGACAAATACTTGAAGTTGATTTGGAATATCCAAAAGAACTTCATGAAGCTCACAATGACTATCCGCTTACACCGGAAAGATTAGCAGTAAAAAAAGAATGGTTGTCTGAATACCAGACAGATCTGTTGGAAAAAATAGCATGATAAATACAGAACAACTAGTCCCCAATCTTATGGACAAAGAAAAATATGTGTTACATTACAAAAACCTACAACTGTATTTATCTTTGGGTATGAAACTAAAAAAAGTACACAGAGTATTAGAATTTAATGAAAACCCTTGGATGGCATCATACATAAATTTAAACACAGAGCTTAGGAAAAAAGCTAAATCACAATTTGAAAAAGATTTTTACAAGCTTGTGAACAACTCTGTGTTTGGCAAAACAATGGAAAATCTACGCAAGCGGACTGACATAAAATTAGTAAGAACTGACGGCTCTGAAAATGAAAAAATAAGAAAAATACTAGCCAAACCCAACTTTAACAGGCGTATAAAATTTTCAGATGAATTGTCAGCAATACATGTGAACAAAACAAAATTAACATTAAACAAACCAATTTATGTTGGAATGTCAGTATTGGATTTATCAAAGTACATGATGTATGATTGGTATTATAATACCCTGATAAAAAGGTACGGAAATGACTGTACTTTATTATACACAGACACTGACAGCCTACTGGTAGACATCAAAACAGATGATGCATACTGGTTGAAGACATGGCTGAAATGAAAGATGAGTATGATCTAAGTGATTATTCTCAAAATCACCCAATGCATGATGATACAAACAAAAAAGTATTGGGTAAAATGAAAGACGAATGTGCTGGTGTTGCTATAGCTGAGTATGTTGGATTAAGACCCAAGCTATATTCGATTTTGAGAGCGGATGAACAACTCATTAAAAAAACAAAGGGTGTAAAAAAATATGTAATAGAAAAAAATATTAACTTTGAGAACTACAAGGATGCATTGTTTAACAAGAAAAAATACACCCATGATATGAATATGATGCGATCAATAAAGCATCAAATATATGGTATAACAGTAAACAAAGTAACACTGTCACCATTTTACTCAAAAAGATACATAGCACCAGACGGTATTAAAACTGATGCACATGGCTTCTATAAAAACTTATGAATTTGGGTATCAGCAGGAACAATAAGTAATTCTTCTTTGACAAATCCTCTCTGCGGCGCTGGTAATTTCAAATAATAAACGCTTATACCTTGCGTCACCATATAACTTTTAATCTTGTGAATATCTAAACTCCACATCGGATCAGTTGCTCTGCGTCTTCCACCTTCTTGTTCCCCGGGTTGATATAAATATCTTACGCTTGCATTTATACAAATAGGATCACCTTTTAATATTTTTGTTTCAACAGGAGGGGGCTTTTTTGTCTCCGCATTTATGGCTTTAACAACTTCTGGTAATCTCTTTACCCATTCTCTGTTGCGTTTTTGGGAATCTATTTCCTTAGCATACTGATAGCCAAACAATCTTTCAGCTAATGTTCTGTTAAATCTTTCCACTATAGCTTGGTCTCTGTGTATTTCTGTTCTGCCCCGTCTGATATTTACTTTGTGTTTGGCCAATCAACTGCGATACTGCACCCATAAATTCTCTGCCTGGATCCACTTGTAATAACTTTGGATATTTCAAATGCCGATTGTATATATTTTCAAATGCTTTAGCAACTTCTGTGCTATCCTTGGAAGTCAGCGGCTCTGCTTCTTTGTGTCTACTTGCAATATCAACAACAGTCAACGCATATTTATATGTCTTGCGGCCACGACCAAAGCCAAAAGTATCATGCGGCAGAAATAACAAATCAGCTTGATGCACTCCATTTTTAGCAGAAACATCAAACCTGGGTCTAATTATTTTTTTTGGCGCAGGTAAATAAATCTGCCACACAGCTTGTTTTTTTAAAAATGCTAATGCCTGTTTCATACTGACACCAGCCTCTTTTGACAATTTTTTAACTGCTGAGTAACCTCTCCAAAATCCTTTTGGGCTGTAATAAATCTTTTCAATTTCTTTTCTACTAAAGATTAAAATTTATATAACTATAAAGAAAAAAAATGGAAATCAAAACTGCACGATTTGATGAACTGCTCGAAGAGCAAAATCAATATAGCACAAAGAAATGGACATACTTGGAAAAAAATAAAATATACACTATTACAGATACGAAAATAGTAGATACCGAATATGGTCCATCCATGGTATTAACATTATTAGGCAACAGTGAAGTATGGGCGCCTGGTCATCTCAAAGATAAATTAGATAAGAGTGCTAAACCACCTTATTATATGCGACCACTTGGATTGAAACCATGTAAGAACAACAACAAAAAAGGTATCATGCATATGACTTAGTCTTTCCAAAGGTTATTTCAAAGTAATTATAGTTTTAAACTATTTTTTTTTATGAACTCAATTTGTACGCCACAAATCCAGTTGCAGCCATGCCCACCAAAATAAACGTAATTTCTCTATTCTGTTGATCTGGAGATGGTGTATAGAAATCACTCAACTTAGGCTCTGGTTCCAAAGGCAACTGTTTACCAGTTATGTAATAATACTGTTTCATAGCCTGGTCTACATCATCAAAAGTCTGCTCTGCATGATGTTCTTTTTGCAGTTGCTTATTAATAAAATCTAATCTCTCTGTTCTTTTTTTATTCCACGCCGCTTGTGCTGCGTTTAATTGTTCCACTGCTTTGTCATGCCTTTGTCTTTCCTCGTCTGAATGACTTCCCATTTTTGAAAAGAAATAATTTGAACCGCTAAATGCCAATGCATTTGTTAATGCGCCACCGATCATCATTGCTACTGCACTTGCCATTTTTTTATATATATATTTTTTTTAATAATTTCATAATAACCGCAGGAATAATACCTTGCTTAATCAGCATATCCTTTGTAGCTATTGCTAACATTATATCCACAGACAGCATCCCAACATCTACCATATTAAAATCCACTTTAGGGGCTGGTTTTTTTAGTAGTTTTCTGCCAATCTCAGAATATCCAACAGTTAAAAGTGTTTCCACTCCAGCGTGATACATCATATTTACAATTTGTTTTCCGTCAATACTTGCTGCCATATTTTTTTTATATTATTTTTTATATTATTTTTTTAAATAAATTATTAAAAACAATCAAACGGGTCTTTTGGTGCAACACGAACAGCAGCAGGTTGCACAGGTTGCGTAGCAGATTTCTTGTTATAAATATACAAACCCAACCAAGCAATGCCTACTAATAAAACCAGACACGGTGGAATATAATTTTTGTATACGTTTATTTTGATTTCTGGTTCCTCTTCATCTATTGTTATTTTTGTTATTTCATTTTGCTTTGCATCTTGCTCTACCAAACGCTTTGCCTTTCTTGCCGCTGCTCCTTTTTTCCAGCTTCTATTCTTTTTTGATTTTTTACTTTTTGCACAGGTATAACTTCACTCTCTTGGCTCTCCATCATTTATATTATCTATATTTTTATTTTTATTAAAATCAATATGTCTAACAGTTGTCAGTATTGCTGTAAATGGCGCTAACCACATCCCATACCTGTCATACAACTCACAACATGCACTTGTCAAAGCATGATTAATAAATGGGTCTTCCTCCAAATCTTCTATCAGTTTTGGTGGATTGGTTACATTAAAATATTTTGATACTCCCATCACATACAAGTTAATAAAAGAATTGCCTAAAGTCTTGGTCATACTTGCCCCAAGCCTTGCTTCATATCTGCAGTAAAGTTTGTTAATTTCATCCGGGGGCATGCTATCTATATTTGTGAGTTGTATGTCTTTACCCAAATATTGACGACTACCGCCGCCAGCCACTATGGCTGATAATCTTTCTTTTTTTGTTTCTTGTTGCTTTGATTCATCACGTTCCGTATAACCTTCCGACATATCTTGTAATAGTTCTTCCGCATTCATTTTTATATTAATAATTTTATTTTTTATCGTGAAATAAACATACAACATAAAACAACCAGCTGCGATATTCATGCAACTAGTAATTGTTAGTATTGTTAATCGCATTGTTATTAATATTGCTATTTTTTTATTACCTTTGTTAATTTGCTGCAAGCATTGCTATTAACATTGCTACGTTACTATGAGCAATGCTACTTTGCTATGAGCAATGCTATAAGCATTACTATATTTTTTGATATTTCCATTATATTTTATGTCAGTATTGCTACTTTGCTGTTAGTATTACTATTAGCAACAAAGCAATGCTGTTAGAAAAAAAAGCATTGCTGTTAGAAATTATTCAACCCAATAACCAGTTGGTTGGTCAGTCCTCAAAATTAACTTGGAATATTTAGTCTTAGCTAAAGCTTTTCTTATTCTGGTTCTCTCTTTCAGCGTCGGAATAACATCATTTTCTCTCAAACAATTTTCATAACTATATTTATCTTTAGTGTAAAACATACACAACCATTTTGCTTGCTACCGCAAATCTTTTAATACAGAATTATATCTCTGTGATATAACCCACACTGATTGTTTGGCGTGGCGGCCAGAGAATGCCAACTCTGATAACATATCCTTTTTCTTTGTTAATTCTTTTTTGGCGGAGCAATCATCAATAATGTATAATGTGGGCTGGCCAGCATATTGTTTGAAAAATAAACGCAACAGTTCTTGCAGCATTTCTTTACCGTTGCTAACGGGATTGACAATTATTATTTTTTTATCTCTCGGGTTTCTCACATCTCCTATCCAGGATCTATTTTTATAAGCCTCGTTCCACTCTATGGTTGGACACAATATAATTGTATGTTCAAATACTCCAACATACTCTTGTTCAAGTATGTCAAGAACAAACTCTGTTTTGCCGCAGCCTGTCTGACCACAGATAATGGCACTGTGTGAATATTTAGGATATTTAGTATCGTGATTCTTTGAATCTTCCATCTTCGAAATTGATTTGCGCATCTTGTATTATATATAGATAAATATTTAAAGGTTGATCTGCATCTGCTTTTTTATTTATTAGTATCGTTATGCCTCACTGCCGTTTTCTATTTTTCTTCCACTGCCGTATAATAAATTGTCAAGCCATAAAGCATATGATTTTGTTAGATAGGTCTCAAGAGAAACATTGGTAAAGTTTAAGTCCCTCGCTACTATTTCTGTCTCTTTGTTTCTTTTTGATGTCAAGGCAAAATATTTGTTGATTTCATCCCAATGTTGATATGCCTTCATGCCCTGACTATACAACTGATTTGGTACTCCCTCTATTGTCATTTCAACTTTTTCAATCATTGGGTTGTAATAGGTTTCTGTGCTTGTTCTTTCTGGGTCTTCAAACAGCATTAGAATACCTTTCATGCTCTGTGCTGGTACATTAATGTTGATATTCCAAAGGTTATCAGATTTTTTTATTATTATTTTTCTATGTCGCAAGATACGATCATACATAAATACTATCTTACCATTGATTTGCTGTCTTATTTGTCTGGCTAATTCAACATCACTAACCATATCAAATTCCAAGCAGATATTTTTTATTACATAAGATGCATCAGCATCAGTGCTTTTGATAACTTTGTTATAATCATTAAACGTTAATTCATATTCTAGCCTATCACCAAGCCCCGCTTGATAAAATGGCATATGACTTTCTAACATTTCAAAGTCCAGTGGAATACAAAATCTATTTCCATAAGCTGCTGCTATAGCTTCATCTTCGGTGTCTGAGGAAGCATCTCCCGCGTCAACTCTATGTTTTAACATGTTTGCTTTACCAATACCTTGGTAAGCTATGTTTACTCGTTCAGTAGGGCTTTTCCATAAATCTACATAACAATGATATATATCACTGTCATCTATTGACATGACTTCGTTGCCACTTATTCTTATTGTCATTTTTTTCACAATTGTTCTACCCAGATTCTGGTATAGAGTAGCGTTGGCGTCTGTTCTGCTTTTAAGTTCTATTTCAAAGGCAAGACGAGCAGTACGAGGAACTATCACATCATTAGTACTTAGATTGGGAAATCTCACAAGCAGTTGCTGTTTTTGGTCTATTGTTGATGGATTATTAGTTATTACTACACTTTTGCGGATGCCCTTGGCACCATGAGGTTCTCTTAGTTTTCTATGAGGGTTGAGTTTGTTTCCGTAAGCTGACATTGTTTTTATTTTTTAAATATATTTTTTAAAATTAAATAAAATAAAAACAATGGCTGAGGGTGGATATGAAAATCCTACGTTTGATCCAGATGTTGAAGATGCGGATGAAGATGTGGATGCTTTTATAAGTGATATGCTGCATGATGAAGAAACAGAATTTATACAACCTGGCTCAGACTTCCAGGGACAAATTGTAAATGA
The DNA here is from genome assembly GCA_037043455.1 of Cyrtodaria siliqua. NCBI lineage: Eukaryota > Metazoa > Mollusca > Bivalvia > Adapedonta > Hiatellidae > Cyrtodaria > Cyrtodaria siliqua. The sequence goes on along the minus strand of JAWPHD010017562.1, from coordinate 20,657 downwards.
AAATAACCATATTGATCAGCTTCAAGGGGAAGATAAAACAAGTGGTTAGTAGATCAATTGTTTAATGAAGTTAAAGCTGAGATCAGCGGAATTGATTATAAAAATGATTTCAGAGTGGCTGAGGACAAAATCGGTAGAACAATGTTATATGCAGTTCAGTTGGGGACAGATGATGATGTTCCACTTACCTATTATAAGGGAAATAATCCAAACGAACCAATCAAGTTTTATAAGCTGGACACTCTACGTGCAAAACATGGCGTTGACTTTGTAAAAAATAAATTAAAAATATATGATTATTTAGTTCCGCGTGAAAGACTTGCTCAGTGTAGGGCAGAAATAGCAGCATTGGCGAGGACAAGAGATACCATCGCTGCAGAAAATATACCATTGCAAACTTTTTCAACAACTGAAGATGTACAAAATACAGTAGATGCTGTAAATATAATTGAGAGTGATTTGAGTAATATAATAGATGAAACTCATCCTAAAACTGCTGTTCAACCGGAAAATCTAACACTGCGAGAAATACGAGGTTTAGATAAGAGATTGCAAAGCTTCCGTGGAGAACTTACTAATAATCTCTCAAAGCTCACTGAGCTTGATAAAGACATAACAAAAGAAAAACAAAAATTAGAACAGGTTAGCACCCCCGGGCAGGAGGATGAGTTTCAACAAGAGCGCATACGTGACAGAATAAAAAACTTAGAAGATGAAAGAAGTGCACGACTTGAAGCGGCGAGTGAAAACAAAGAAGCATTACGCAGTCAAATAAACAGGATAAAAGAAACTATAAATAAGGTGTTAAAAGAAGACACAACATTGGGTGAGAGAATAAAAACATTATTCAGAGAGCAAGGTATTACTATTGTTAGTATTTTGACTGCGTTTGGTATGATTATTGGGGTATTAGTTGAGGCCATTATTCCTACATCAAGTGCTGCTCCAACTCCAAAGCCAAGTCCAAAACCTGACCCATCAAGTGTAAAAGATTGGATAAAAAAACAACTATTTAATCTTGGTAAACTTCTTGCCAACCTGGCTGGTAAAGCTGCTGCAGCACTTCCAGGAGTTATTGGTGCAATAGTATCATGGCTTTTATCTGCAACAGGTAATGTTAATAATTGGCTTGGTAACAATCTATGGGCTTTGCTTGTGTTTGTTTCTGGGTTGTTGTATGTGGCAGCTAAAGAGTGGTTTAGTAAATCTCGTAGATAAGTAATGCAGCAATACCTATTACTATAGTACCAACAATTATGGTTGTTTTGTTATCTTCATGTTCAATCGCTATTTTTTGTATTTCTGGTGGGTTATGTTCCACAGTTTTATGTATTGATTTATCAAAGTCAGAATGTTCCGGTAAAAATGTCTTTGTTGTGGTGCCTTGAAAAGGTTGAATATTTTTTGGTGGCACTGGTTTTACATTTACATCATTATTCAATCCTAATGCTTGTGCATCGGTTGCTATTACAATTTCATTATTGTAGTCTTGTATTATTCCAATTCTTAATTCCATGTCACTCGGAGACATGTACAATTCACTTCCATAGACAAAATTTACTTTACTTCTTGCATATTTTAGGGTGTTTTCATATCTTGAAATTTGACTGGGCAAGTCGATGGGGCTATTTATTGCGTCCTCTACATTTGCCAGAAATTGTTTCTGTGCATCAAATGCCGTTCCAGTTCCAAGTATATCTGTTCTTGTTTGTGATTGTGAGCCAAGAATTGCCCAGCAGTATGTTCTTATGCTGTCATTGATTCTTTCTACTCCTGCCCTTGTAAATCCAGATGAACAATCTAGTATAAAAGTAGACAAGCTGTTGTCTGCCTCAGATCCTTGTGCAATGTAATCAATGTGATATGTTGTATCACTCTCATAGACTGTGAAACTCATCGTTTTGTTGTCGTATACAGTATTTACCAAAGGGTGATAACCAATATTTGTCGAGTAATTATAAATTGTTCCTAGACCATCATTATAGCTTTGTTTTTGTCTCCAGTCCGAATTTAAGTCAACGTTAAACTCCTTGCATATTCTCTCGTATGCGTTTCGGTTGTATGTGTTATTAAACGCATTCCAATTTGAGTCTTGCGGCATTGCTACACTCATCTCAAATAATATTCTTCTGACTTGGTAATAGACATGAAATCGAAATAACGAACCAACCAGGGCATCAGCTTTTAGATGGTTGTTGAAATCAATGCCACATCCAGTTGTCGCACACCAAATAGCAAAATTCAACTGATTATGCCAAAATAACATCCAATCTGTTCCCCAGCGTTGGACTATAGCATCTGATTTAACGTATGGGAGTTTGTATTTTTCAAAGACATTGGTAAATGATGCTTTAAAGCCTTTACCGTTGGATGTAATGACTATGTTTTGATTTATTATATCTATCACTTTCTTGCTGAAAGTATTTGAATAGTGAGCATCTGGGTTATATTTAAATTCTTTAGAAATCATTTTTATTTTGTATTTTTATATATATTAAAAAAAAATGTTTCATACAATTTCAAACATATACGGTTCTATTAGCTTACAACAGTATATCGATAATAAAAATGGAGATAAGCGCGTTGGATTAAAAAGTTTTATATACACTATCGGTTGGTATAATATTAATCATGAAGTCATAAAAACAAGAAACCCAGATAAAATAAAACAGTTTGCAGGTGGACACTATAACTTTCAAGACTTGACAGAAATGTTTAAAATGCTAAATGAAAATATTATCCTGGACAATATTGTCCAAATTGGTGCAGCCATTATACATACGCCAATAGAGACACGAATGTCAAGCGGTCTTTCAAAAATGCTGGGATTCAAGGACAGAAAATGGTTGACAGGTACTAATATGGGAGATTACCCAATTAATTTAGCTCCTTATAAACAGCTAAATGTTCATCTGAAACAAGTTAATACGAGTAGTAATTATTTCAATGGTGCACCAAGCACTATTATAGGTGTTGTACCTGTAGTAAATAAGCAGTATGGAGATATTGTATATACACATTTTTATCCTGAATATCACTGTCTTATGAATGGTGCAATTTCTGAATTGACAATAGAAGTTAGAGATGAGTATGGCAACAAGATAGATAATCACGGTTTGCCTATGAGTTGTGTTTTAGAAATTATTTAAAAAATATATTTTTATAAAAAAAAACAATGAGTATATTCGGACCAACAAGACTGAAAAAAACAGAAGACTTAGAGGCTTTGATAAATGATGTTATTTATATAGGCGAATTGTGCCTTTTGTTAACCAGTTTAATTATTTGAGAAATAGAGTTGATAATCTTAAATATGGGATTATAACAATATTTGCGGAGGCTAAGGGCCCACTTGTGTTGAATAGAATACTCTCATTTGGTAACGGTGGGGCAGAATCAAATGTGGGGCATATAATGACACGCCGTGGACGGATTATGGGAATAGGTTTAGCATGTGAACTATTAGTTGGTGACGTATCTGTAATAGTTTCTGTCAATGGTGTTGAACAACCAAATTATGGCATAACGCTTCACATCATCCCACGCAATCATGATAATTTTGATAGACCTTTAGAGATTGGTGCTGGTTCTGTTGTTAACTTTGTATGCAAGATTGCTAACGCTACCGCTGTAAATACGGTGGCATCATTATTAATTCAATTTTTTATTAATAAATAAAAAAATGCCGAAGCAACCGACAGCACCAAGTTTATATCCTGAGTTGCCAGTGGAAGACGGACAAAATTATAGATTACAAAAGATTTCAGAGATTGAAAAAAAGTTAATTACAGAGCGAGATATACGTCAGTCACTTTATAAAAAATATAAACGTGGTATTAATATCACAGATGGAATTGACACTACCTTGATATCTGCAGGTGTTATTATGGCTGGGATTGGATTTGTTGTTCCAGTTTTGTTACCTTTGGAAATAGCAGCAATAGTATGTGGAGCTACAGGTGTTTGTATTAATTTTATCAGACGCAAGCTTAATGCAAAAGCTCAAAAACATCATGAAATAAAAACTTTGGCAGAGGCTAAGTTAAATAGTATAAAAGCGTTGAGTGATGCACAAATATCTGATCAAGCGTTTAAGTTGATTTTAGATGAACTGGAAAGATACTATAATTTGAAACAGGATATCAAACAAAAGAAACTTGAAATTAGTGAAGTTCAAAAAAAAGAACTAGTGGAGCAGGGAAGAAAGGAAGCAATGGCAACCTTACAAACAAGTCTAAAAATTGTGTCATGAATTGTTTTAGTAATGTGTATGAGTACGATCCACCACTTTTGTATTCAAGGTCGGAAAATTGTTAATTTGGGTGTAATTTTGATAACTTATAAAAAAAAATTAAACTTGCAATCTCCACTACCCCTATTTTGAAAAAGTTTTAATAAATCAAGTAAATCACCATGGTGATTTATTATCTATGTATTTTGGGGTAGATATTTACTCAAGTTTAATTTTAAAAAATCTGAAAACAAGTATCTACAATTTCATATTTTATTTCTTGTACATACTTGTTTTCAAATTTTAAAAAAATCAAACTTGAGTAAGTAGGTACCATTTCATATTTTATTTCTTGTACATATTTGTTTTCAGATTTTAAAAAATCAAACTTGAGTAAGTAGGTATCATTTCATATCCCGAAGTATGTAAAAAAAAAAATACAGCAGAACCCCCAAAATACATATATATCAAATTGTATATAAATTATAGAATGATCAGAACGGTAACCTGGTAGTATTTTTGCATCATCTATGTCAATCTATACATTATTTGCAATTAGAAAAACATCTAGTCTTGCCCTTTACTTTATTTCAAACTGCTTAATTTCACAAATCAGTGAACAGATAAAGCAAATTACAGCAATAACATGCATGTATAAATACATAACACAATGACGGAACTATTAGGAAACGACTATTTACATATTATAAATGATAGTTGAGAAAAATATTGCATGAGTCAAGAAAATTACATTCACTTTTAACTATATTAACTTTTACATTTATTCAATTTTTAACAGTTCAGGTACTTATTTTACGGATAGTCATCTGTTTTGTACCAAAATTTATATAGATTAACAGTTTTATTAAGTCTGTTTTTATGTACTTAGATATTTATATATAGACATTTAGCTATATATAACTGTTACAGAGTATTTACAATTGGCAAATGTTGTAACATTATATATGTAATAATACAATAGTAATTACATGTTATGTAAAGACAACAATTTAATAGTAGTTGAATAAACAACAGCAACAAAACCTATAACTAGTGCTCATACTTGTAGATATTGAACAAATCGCCTGAAACACCTTTCCGAAGATTGAAAACTGTGTCTACGATACGGAATTCCGTTAGGGCCATCGCCTTTCAATGTGTTGATCTGAAACGCGATACTCGATAGTACGATGATGAAAACGCGAAATCACGAAACTACGATAACGAAAACGCGATAACACGATAATGATAACGCGATACTACGATAACGAAAACGCGATAATACGATAGTACGATGATGATAATGCGATATACTATCGTGTTTTCACCATCGTACTGTCGCGTTTTCACCATCGTAATATCGTGATATCGCGTTTTCGTTATCGTAGTATCGTGATTTCGCAATTTCATTATCGTACTATCGCGTTATCATCATCGTACTATCGCGTTATCATCATCGTACTATCGCGTTATCACCATCGTACTATCGCGTTATCATTATCGCACCATCGCCTTCCGGTGCGCATGTGCATGCTCAAAAATAGAAGATCTTCAACTTCAAGTACAGCAGTACAAATGGACGAGTTTATACAAACTCATTTTGTTTTTGATATATGAACCAACTTAATGCCGGTATCATACGACAACTGCATTGACTTTAATATCAACAATTGCCGCAATGTTTTGTGCCGCTAACCTCTCAAATTATATTCTACTTTCGCCTAGGAGTCCAATACTTCACGGCGAGAATAAACTCTGTCTCTAGTCCATCTACTGTCATGTGTCTTTTGTATGTATAGTAAGTCTCAGTTGCGCATTTGATGGTATAATACCATTTAACATTTGACATTTTATAACTTTTAATTTTAGACAAAAATAATATCATATAAATTCTGTCTTTTTATTTTAATGGATATAATTAGAATTACGCAACCATGTGTAATGGGCATATCTTTATTTCATTTAAAAATATATACGTATATATCGTGGTTATATCAAATATTGACTGTATACAAACTATATATATTACATATAAAATAACAAATATACTTTATTTGCTTATCTGTTTGAACCATTTGAAACAAATACAATCTATCAAGTTTGAGCGCTCAACTTAAAATAGAACTTATTACATTTGTCGTTTCAGTTTGTCGGTGGCAATATTATCAAAGCAAGTTTGTGAAAAGGAAGATTCTAGCTAGCGTTAGCTAAACTCCTTAGAATATATAAATTCTGTTAGACTCATTTAATTAGCATTGATATCCTTGGGAAATATCACTGTCACATGGAGGGGAAATTATATGCGCATGCGCACCGGAAGGCGATAGTACGATGATGATAACGCGATAGTACGATGATGATAACGCGATAGTACGATGATGATAACGCGAAAGTACGATAATGAAATTTCGAAATCACGATACTACGATAACGAAAACGCGATATCACGATATTACGATGGTGAAAACGCGACAGTACGATGGTGAAAACACGATAGTATATCGCATTATCATCATCGTACTATCGTATTATCGCGTTTTCGTTATCGTAGTATCGCGTTATCATCATCGTGTTATCGCGTTTTCGTTATCGTAGTTTCGTGATTTCGCGTTTTCATCATCGTACTATCGAGTATCGCGTTTCAGATCAACACATTGAAAGGCGATGGCCCTAACGAAATTCCGTACTACGACGCTCAATAATATAAATAGTATACGACAAGACATTGAGCGCAGTCTTTTCGACGTTGATTGTTTTATTTTTAATTTTGCTTTCTCTAGAAATTAATTGCAGAGTTTTTTACAATAACCTATAACAGTGTATCAAGTGCATTTGGCTAATTTATATTAACATAATTGAATGTATCTATGTCTGGATTTAGAATCAGGTTAAAGTCGCCAATAACTATTTATTTATGGGTTATCGTATTATTTTACTTGTTCTCCCCACTTACAAAAGAAACTGGAACTATCACTGCGGAACATATATCTCCTTAACTGTATATTGTCTATCTATTCTTGCGAGTACTTACGTTTTGGCTTTCTAGGCATTTGTTTTAATATGCATTCACTCAGTTCTCTTTTTTACACTTTAATCCAACGTTCAATGGGATTCGCCCACCTTTTTCAAGGTTACACAATAATTAACAAAATTTAAATAAAATCCATCTTGCTGTATTCACAATCCTCACACAAAACCTCATTCTTAGCCTATTTATGTTTAAGTTATAATATGTTTCTTTCTGCCCAATAAAAGTTATATATATTAAAGGATATATATGTTCCGCAGTGATAATTCCAGTTTCTTTTGTTTTGTGTTAGGATTCTCAATACAGCAAGATGGATATAACTTAACGTTTGTTAATTATTGTGTAACCTTCAAACTGAAACGTTGGATTAAAGTGTAAAAAAGAGAACTGAGTGTTATCAATTGATCCATTATTTAATTATTTTGGATTTATAAACTTAACATATGTATTAAAACATTTTGTCATTTTTTTAAATATTTTTTTTGCTTTACTTATACATGTTATATATTGCCTTTTAATATTGCCTAGTGTGTTATAGGACATAGCCGCGGGGATTTCCTTCATTACAATGTCCCGTTTAATTGTTAATACAATAGGTTAAGAATGAGATTTGTGCACCCTAGAACATAGGTAAAAAAAACTCAGCGAGCTTTTCACTATTCCGTTCCAATGCGGTACCCATGATTTCAACTAATTTATGTTTGTGGTGTCGCATGTTTGGCTTCTATTATTTCCTTATCACTGTTCACTGCTTTGAAAGCGTATTTTGGGTGAACGCATTATGTGAATGCTAAATTTATTGTTCAACTATTGTATAAAGAAATATAAAAAGATCGGACAGGGGAAAGTAGCATTCAAGGAGGTCAGTCAACCACAAAACACAGAAACAAACAAGCAAACAGACAATCAAGAAGGAAAACGTAATAATAAATGCAAACGACATCACAAACACAAACGGGTTGGCAATAGGGCTACCGCCTTGGAACTGTCAGTGGCAAAGTGAGATATAATCTCTAACCAACTAGACAGCATCAATAGGTAATATAAGTAAAACACAAATATGCTCGTGTAAATATTATACAAAAAACAATAGGCTAGAAAGCCACAATGAAGGTACTCAATGACTTGGCAGAAGCCAGAGCAACAAGAGAATAAACAATTAAGGGCACGACATTTATATATATATTTGATTTGGTAGTGAAATATGATGTGGCCAGTGTTGTTTAACAATGTTTTTGGATAAGAAATGTGTTATCTCAACTTTTGTAAATAAAAACACAATCTTAAGGCAGTTTGTAGACAAACTTGTGCATGGCCGTAAGAAATTCACTCGACTGGAAATTGCGTCTCATTTGAGAGAGTTCGAAATCTCGGTGTTTCTGAATCAGGTGGTCAAAGTCACTGTCGCGTTGCAACCTCTATCACAGTATGCAAGATGTAACACAAAGTGCAGGATGTATCATAGAATGCGGGGTTTATCGCAGTATACAGCTTTATAGTATGTTGTACGCACAGTGTATCACAATATATAGGATGTATCACGCTGTGCAGGATGTATCCAAGAATGTAGGATGTATCACAGTGTGCGGGATGTATAATAGTATGCAGGATGTATAAAAGAATGTAGAATGTATCACAGTATTCAGGATGTATCATATTGTGTAGGATATATCGAAGTGTTCAGGATGTATCACGATATGCAGGATGTACCGCAGTGTGTATGTGTAGGATATATGGCAGATACAGGATTTATCACAGTGTGCAGGATATATGGCAGATGCAGGATGTATCACAGTATGCAGGATGCATCGCAGTATACAGGATGTATCACAGTAGGCAGGATGTATAACAGAATGCAGAATGTATCACAGTATACAAGCTGTATCACAAGATGCAGGATGTATCACAGTGTATAGGATGAATCACAGTGTGCAAAATGCATCGAAGTATTCAGGATGAATCTCAGAGTGCAGGATGTATCACAGTATATATGTATGATGTATCACAGTTTGAAGAATGTATCACAGTATGTAGGATGTATCACAGTATGTAGGATGTATCACAGTATGTAGGATGTACCACATTGTGCTGGACATATAGCAGATGCAGGACGTATCACAGTATGCAGGATGCATCACAGTATGCAGAATGCATCACTCACAGTATGCAGAATACATCACTGTATGCAGGATGTATCACAGCATGTAGGGTGTATCAAGGTATACATGATATATCCAAGAATGTAGGATGTACCACAGTATGCAGGATGTATCACAAAATGCTTAACATATCTCAGTATACAAAATGTATCACAATATGCAGGATGTATCAAAGAACGTAGGATGTATCAGACTATGTTGGATCACAGTATCCAGATTTATCACAGTATGCAGGATGAGTAACAGCATACATGATGTATTACAGTATGTAGAATGTATCAAAGTATGTAGTATGTATAAAAGTATGCAAGATGTATTCATTATGCAGGATGTATCACAGTATGCGTGATTTATCACATATTGCACGATGTATCACAGTATGTTGGAAGTACCACAGTGTGTTGAATGTATCACAATGGTGTATGTATCACAGTGTGTTGGATGTATCACAGTATGCGGGATGTATCACAGTATGTATGATGTATCAGAGTGTGAAGTATGTATCAAAGTATGTATGGATTATATGTAAACACAGATCATTTCCTCACAGTTCATAATTATATAGAACATGTACGATGACCTGTTCGAACATACAACACTTGCTGGAGAAGTCATAACGTTCATTTTCATATGACGACACGTATTGAATGTGTATGTCATATTTTACAGAAAGATGCCGAGACACTATAACAGAAATATGTCAAATGGGACGGTTCTAGAAGCCACCGTACAAACGGCATTACAAGAAATTTTAATTAACAAAAACAGCTTTAATTCTGTCGCTAAAAAGTTCATTATACCAAAAACAACATCGCATAGGTAGCTGAAGTAAGTAGATGGGGGCAATATTGAAAATGTACAAATTACTTACTCCAAACGCCTTCAGATCTTCACTAATGAACAGTAAACATCACTTGTAAACTATATCAAGTTTTCTGCAGGTATGTACTTCGAACTTACGCCTATGGATACAAAATACTTTGGCATAAGAATGTGCAAGGTTTTTGGAATACCGATCCCTTAGTCATGGCATCGTGACAAGATGGCCCGGACCTGATTGGTTTTCAGGTTTTATGTCGATATAGATATAAAAATCGAACAGGAAAAGCAGCATTCAAGGACGACAGTCAACCACAAACACACATAGAAACAAAGAACAAATTTAAAGATGAATAAAAGGCCAAATAAGACATCACAAACCCAAAAGGATTGACAATAGGGCTACCGCCTTGGAACGGTTAGTGGCAAAAAAGGCCGCTGGGGGTTTAAACCAGGTTCTAGGCACCAAACCTCACACTTACCCTACTGTCAACCCAATAAAACGGGACAGTGTAAATAAAGAAATCCCCGCCATGAACTATTCATAAAGGAGGCATAAATAATTATCCGTCAGAATTCCTGAAGCAAGGAACACAAGTTTTAACAAGAACAATTTGGTGAATTTTATGGAAAGCTCGCTGACGTGATGGACAGATACAAGCTTAAGAGTCATGAAATATACAATGTTGATGAAACGGGTATTACAACCGTACAAAAAACGCGAAGTATCATAGTGATAAAGGGGACAAAGCAAGTGGATTTGATGACTTCAGGGGAAAGGGGAACATAATAACAATGTGTCTGGCGGTAAATACAAATGGTAACGTTGTGCCGCCAATGCTAATTTTCTCTAGGAAGAATTTCAAAGAGCATTTCATACGTGATAGTCCAGTAATGTGTGTAGATGCTGCAAATCTGTCCGGGTGGATGACTAGAGAACACTTTCTGGACTTCCTGAAACATTTTGTGGAGCATGTAAGGCCATCTACTGAAAGGCCTGTTCTACTGTTACTCGATAACCACGTTTCACACTTTACGCACCTGTACTGGATTTTGCAAAGAAGAATGGGATAGTGATGCTACCTTTCCCGCCTCACTGCAGCCATAAATTACAACCGTTAGATAGATCTGTATAAGGCCCATTGAAAAAGCACATCCAGTACGAACAAGACAGGTGGATGAAAATTTATCCCGGGAAATCAATGACCATTTCCGATTTGCCAAGTATTCTACGAACAACGTTGCCGAAAGCTGTAACACCTCACAACGTCACACGTGGATTTGAAGTTGCCGGCATTGCGTCATACCATCCAGACGTGTTCACCTATGTGGATTTGTATCCGTCTTACGTGACGCACCGCCCTGAGCCAACGACACTGCAAATGGAAAGTGAAAAGTGTGATGCTGAAGCTGACGAAGGTCAAACTGAAGAAACTCTGACAGCAGACACAGTAGAAGATACTAGTAACAATAGTGAACTGCCAACAAGTGAAACCAGAGTAAGCTCAGAAATATCAGATGATGACAGGAATGTTAACAACAAATCGGTTGAAGCAGATGCAAATGTAGCTAATGGGACAGAGATTTCTAACTGGGATGTAATAGAGAAGTATCTTACGAACAGAAACATTTCGTTAGAGAATGTCACGGGTGATGACAATTGCCTGTATGCAGTGCAGTCTGCTATGCTTAACAGCAATTATGACAGCCTGTCGATTGAGGAAATGGGTGATAAACTTACTCAGGAAGTCGCGAACAATTCCCAGTTCTACAACAAATTTGCAATCGAAGGCCAAACTATTGAAACGGATCTACAGCAGTATATCACCAACAGAGAATACGGCAAAAACACTGGAGATTTAGTGTTGGCAGCTTTGAATAGTGCACTGGAACTAAAACAACTGTTGTTCAATTTGACTGACGTACAGTTAAGGAAATCGACATAGAGCCTGTGAGATCTAGCGTCATTCCAACAAAGCACATACTGTTGGCCTATCACAGAGAAAATTACCAAGCAGTGAGGTAAGTGGACAATCAGGAAGTAAATGGTACACATATTGAGAATACAGCCAGAAAAAACGCGACGAATAACACTAACGAAAACAAGCACACAGTTGTTGAGACCAAACGTATTTACGTCAGAGTCAATGAGACCATTCCCTAAGACCGGAGAAAGGAAACAAGAAAAGGGGAGACGCAGATGGAAATCTGCAATACTTAAAGATACGCCAGAAATGTTACGAGCAGTTGAAAAGACCTAGCAAAAAGTCACAGAAGGTTGAAACAGCAAAGAAGAGCAAGAAAATTGAACCCAGCCGTTCTATTCTGAAGAAAAAGTCAGAAACCCAAGCGCAGAAAACTACAGGACAGTGAGTCCGATACTTCGGAAGATGAATGGTATTGCTTAATGTGCATGGAACCCTATTCAAATAGTAAGGCAAGAGAAAAGTGGGTTTAATGCATTATATGCAAGAAATGGGCAGCCAGAACCCATTTTTGTATGTTAGAGCCGTGACTGATGATTCTGACTATGTTTATTAGTTAAGAATATGTGTATGTATACACTGCTGTGTATTGAACAGGGCTTTGTTTAAAATCGGTGCACTGAGGCAAATTTTAAAATGACCTTAATGGAGAGTTTCTACAAATTCAGATGGTACCCCTTATGTAATGAGCCCTACAACTGTCATATATCAATATTGTGGTAATTGCGATAAGTACAGACCCAGGTCAGCCTGCACCTCCACACAGTCTTATTACGGTATACACAGTTCATTGTTGGGTCAGAGAGGTCTTCTAGAGGCTCCGGGCGAACAGTGTAGACCCTGGTCAGACTGCAAGAACATGCAGAATAATCTGGACCTGAACACGTCGGAAATGCCACAAGGTTGATTTTCTTGAAATACCTACTACTGTATGTAGTTTGTGTTAATGTTTATAGTTTAATAATTGAAATACCTGTGTTTGCCTACTTAGTTGTGTAGTCATGTGTTAATAGTTATAGTTTAATAGTTGAGATACCTGTGTTTGCCTACTAAGTTGTGTAGTCATGTGTTAATAATTATAGTTTAATAGTTGAAATACCTGTGTTTGCCGACTTAGTTGAGTAGTCATGTGTTAACAGTTATAATTTAGTAGTTGAACTGTTTGCCTACTATGTAGTTTGAATGCGTTTATAGTAACTGTTACAGTCTTCTATGATATTTTAGTACAGGTTAGTGTTCATTTTTATGCATTAATTAAATTAAATTGGCAACCGACGGCGCAGCATTTAACCTACTTCGTCCAGCTAGGTTCTGTTTTGTTTCTTGTTGTTGTTTTTTATCAAAATGATGGCCACTTTTACCCCTGTATTTACTTATAGTCTATTTCAATTCTAATTTGTATTTTTATTTTTTTAGTGAATACTACAGTAACGTTTCTTTTCAATGTGTGAGACAGACGTAGGGAAGTTGAATCAACGGATAGTGCCTCTTGTTAAGTTATTTGTCCCTGCAGCAGAAGGCGTTTTCTAGGTTACGCCATTGAACTTGGACAAGTTCAAAACCAGTAGCATCAGACTAGACACATCACAGTTATAGCCTTTGATTTTTAACAAAAAACGTTTTCCAGTAGGCCTTAGACTATTCAAGCCAGTAGAGTGATACAGGCCCTCTTGTGCATCTTGTTCCCGGAAGACTACTTAATACACGCCACTCTGTAAATGACATAATTTAGACATGGAAGTCATCTTGAGTGACAGTTTGGCCATAAAACACAAATCTGTCTATCCATCAGCAATTTCATAAAATAATATTCTAGTCTAGATTTGAAACGGTTTAATGACAATTGATTACAATATATTTGGAATGGATCGACCCTCTACGATTTGTGCAGGTCGCCCAAGATCGCCAAGTTGGCTAAAACTATGTCAAATGTATGGACATTTTAAATGTCCAGCAATCGTGCAAATATTCATACAGTATTTCCTATCAAACCTTGCATTCTCAGTACTTTCAGTACTTTGATTAAGAGCTAGGAAGATTTGAGAATCTCTCTGTCCATCGATCGAGGCATCTGACATATATCTTAATAAAGGATCGGAATTCACAAAGATCATGGTACAACAGTACAGGATCATTTATCATTCCTAACCATTTTATAAAAATATAAATTATTTTTTGTGAGCGTCTCGGGTCCGACTTTAAATTGACTAAAATAACTCCTTAATTAAAAGGAAATTCATTATGCACAGTAATATGAGGTATCTTAAGCTACGCACCTAGGTTAATTAAAAGAGTTTACGCTCGGAGCCAATCAAAATGTATGTTGAATTCTACATAATTTGCATTTGTTCAATCAATAATAATAATTATATGAATAGTATAAGCAAATGGTATTTGCGTACTATTTATTAAGTGTTGATAACATTATACAAATATAATATATTTAAACTTATGGTTAAAAAAAAGACGAAAAGGTTATACATTTGTTCTCATTATATGCAAGCAGGTTTTAAGTCAAAATGATGCTGGATAAATGAATGGAGTCATGGCAGTGGTGGTTGGGGTGGGGGGTGGGTATTAGGGATAATAGGGATAATACGGTATTGGAGGGGGGCGAGGGGTGGGGGGGGGGGGGGGGGGGGGGTATTAGGGATAATAGGGATAATACTGTGGGGGCGGGTATTAGGGATAATAGGGATAAAACGGTATTGGAGTGGGGTATTAGGGATAATACGGTATTTTCAAGATTGCCATGTGTTCCTTTAAGACCAGAGTCAAAGTGATACTGGATAAATAAATGGAGACGCTAATTTCAAGACTTGATAAACATTTCAAGATTGCCATGTTTCGGTATTAGGGATAATACGGTATTTTCAAGATTGCCATGTGTTCCTTTAAGACCAGAGTCAACGTGATACTGGATAAATAAATGGAGACGCTAATTTCAATACTTGATAAACATGTCAAGATTGCCATGTTTCCCTTTAAAGACCTGAGCATCACGATTCTGACAGCATATTTTGATTGAAATGACGTTTTTATCATAAATAGGAAAAAAATCAAATTTTACATTTTTCTGAAACAAATATAATGTGAAACACCGAGTGTAAAAGTTGTATAACATTTTTAAATCACGAATACCGATAACGAGTCATTAAAAATAAATATTAAATGACTGCGCATGTCAAATCAAATGCATTAATGATTGACTGGGGTCTACCTGTCGCCACACCAATAAAGAACCCTGAAAATGGTAGCGAATATGGTCATTAGTGTTGGAGAGTTAAAGCACTTTGGAATATACTACCCGCATATTCAAAGAAATTTACAGTGTTGTTGTTTGTTGTTTGTTAAAAGGAGAATATCGAAATTTACGTAACGTTTGGTTCTTTGTTATAGTAAAGTTCAAGAGCTTTGATATACTTTTTAGCGGTGCGAAAGCACCGTCAGAGGTATAATGGGGGTTTTCAATGGCATTCTAGGAATATGACAAACCTAACAGCACAACACTATGCAACACTACGCTAGAAGTAGTCTCTCGTGCATGCCTTCTATTTTATAAAAATTTCACTAAGTCAACTTTTTATCATCTGTTTTAAAGGTTATAACTCAGTTATAATCGTGCTTCAAGCAGACAATAGAACGTGTATCATGTTACTAACAATAGAACAGTCAGTGCTCGTTGAAGGGCATAGTATAGTATATAGAGTGGAATCTTGGTGTGGAGTCTTGGTGTGGAGTCTTGGAGTGGAGTGGAGTGAATAATTGGAGTGACCTTGGAGTCAAATTTGGATTGAATATTTTGGAGTCAATTATTTAGTCTAAACTTGTCTCTTACAATTAATAACTTTTTAGAAACTAATACATTTACATGGGTTACTTCCTTTGCACATACACTTATTTATTTATTAAATAATTCTTTAAAATGCATGTGTCTATTAAGCTACCCAATTTCAACAACTAATTCCAAATCTAATTTTAACTTGGGCACTGTTACTACATGTTCTAAAATAATCTATGTTTGTGGTACAGTTAGTCTGAGAGAGCTCTAAGTTCCCATAAACGTTAATGCTTTTTGTTTTCAGTCTCTGTGGTATGACTGACATATTGGACATATTGGAACCCTGTATATCCCTGACACTGGATGTCAGTGTCCTGACCTAAGATTAGTTGGTCACTCGGGACTAGTTTATGTCAGGCCAAAGGGTCATAATGCTTCAATAATGGGGTTAATGTTTGGGTATCCCAGTTCATTTATGTTGTTTTTAGATGGTCTGTCCCTCACATTAAGGTTAGCACATGTCTCATGGGACAATGCAGCTGTACTGAGTATGTTAGGAACTGTGCACCTTGTGAGGGTCATTCAAAAATATTAAATTGATAATTATCAAAAATATTAAATTGATAATTATCCAAAATAGTCACTCCAAATCTGACTCCGAGGTCACTCCAAAATGTGACTCCAAGGTCACTCCAATTATTCACTCCACTCCACTCCAAGACTCCACACCAAGACTCCACTCTGTATAACATACTATGCCTCGCTGAAGAGCTTGCTCATAAAGAAATCTACGGAAGCTAATTCGGGCCATATGAGTTAGCTAAAATATGTTTAAATATGAAATTGGTAATGAATATCAATCATCTGAAACATCACTGAATGTCTGTATGGTATCTGTATGGTACACGTTTCCGTCACAATTGACGATTACAACGCGGGTTGGTTGCGCATTAATTAATATCAAGTATACTTAACAATGAATTAAAGTGAGAAGAAAAAATGAGTAAAAATGGATAGGAAAGGTAGAAGGAAGATATTCTTAGTCGCTAATTGCGTGATAGGCCTTCATCATCAATCCTGTCTGGCTACCGTAGCGGCCCCTGGGAATTCACCCAACCAGCATAGCACTGAGAATCACTAGAATCTAACAAACAATCAACTGGGACAGGGTTTAGAATGAAAGTTTGGAAAGCAAATGTAAAAAACAAACCATGGAAGTTACATTTACAGCACTTCCATTTTCCATCCATTCCAACACTTACAAAAAGCACCGCCCATCAGTGCCTTCAGCACTTTGATTTTGTATTGGTTCAAATTTGTAAATAAATAACTGACCTATTTTTTGGACAGGCTGTGGGGCTTAGATATAGTACACTGTAAATAACTGTTTTTTGAACAGACTATGTGACTGCGGCGAAGTGGAACTAGTACATATAGCATCGCAATACAGTAATCCACTGCATGACTTGTAAATACTATTCGTCCTAAAATGGGGTCACTAAACGCAAAGTTTTTCATATTTACATGGTAAACTTGAATTATCATTACAATGAATGGACGATTATTGCATACGCATTTACAAGTAAAGTCATATTGGGTGTGTGGTGCATTTTTTCTGTTCATGTCAAGGAACAATCTCTTTCCAGAGTACACCCGTACCACATATATGTGAGTGAAAGGAACGATAACTCTGCGTGGAGATTGGTCAAGGAAAGTATCAATCTCTCCCAAAGGCATTACATTAATCTCTCCCAAAGGCATTACATTAATCTCTCCCAAAGGCATTACATTGACCTCTGTCAACGTCTAAGAAAGTAGTCTGCGATCACATGATAATTTGTCACATGACCATAGCTAAAATATAAAAATAGCAACAGAACTTCAACACTGTGACACCACCAACTATCGGCTGTTGATTGACATGTAAACAATCGAAAGAAACACGACTTATTGCTCTCAAAGGATCACCTTTATCAGTATTTATTATTATCTACATTTTGATATATAGTATAGGTTAGTACTTTAATTTAAGTAGGTTGTTAAGATCAATGTGATATTGGAAAGTGCTGGTAAGCAAATCGCTGTACTGTTACGCTATGGGGACGATTTGGTGGTGCCTATTTTAAAGTTTTGACGGCGGAGTGATATGCCAAAGTACAAACCTTTATTCTACCGCAATATAATCCTGAGCATAATTTACTGTATATTTAAAACATTCAAACCGAAAATTGTTTTCTTTGTAATATAAGCATTTCATATGAAGTTAACTCAGAAAATATGAGTGTCATCAAGAAATTTTGCATTTCCATTGTTTTTCATCGTTTGCCAAGATTCTTGGTATTCGTGAGACGTTGACAGTGATGTATGTGTATGCAAGGAACGACAACTCTGGGTAGAGATTGGGAAAGTATGTCACGTGATGTAAAAGTAATGACAATATGTTTGTTTCAAATAAATGTTTTTGGTGAAAATTAAATGTTACAACCTGTTTTATTCTCTCTAATTTAAAAATGTGTATGCAATAAAAAGGTTATTAGATTTATATTGGGATAATATGCACTCGTTCTTTTTCGCATAAATATTGCGCTCCTAAAGTCAAAGAACTCGTGCATATGTAATAGATAGAGTCTGGTCTCAGCGAGTTGGCTTATTTAAACACCGAGATGTCGAGGTGTTTAAATAACCAACGAGCTGAGACAAACTCTTATCTTTTTTGTAGAATGATGTACTTAGTAACACTGTGACGTCATAGTGACCGTACTCTAAATTCCAATATCCGGTAGTTGTAGTACGGCATAACCACGCCCCTTTAGTTGATTTAATCCTCTGCATTCATCAAAGGAAATGTCACCATACTCTATTTGTTTTTTGTAGCATGGTCACAGACAATTCGCTTTGTTCAGACACAGGTGTAAATCGTTTAATTGAAATTGTAGCATGGTCGGTGACATTTCCTTTGATGAATGCAGAGCATTAAATCGTTTAATTTAGGGTAACTAAAGGGGCGTGGCTATGCCGTTCTACAACTACCGGATATTGGAATTTAGAGTACGGTCACTATGACGTGACAGTGTTACTAATTACACCATGCTACAAAAAAGATAGAGTCTGGTCTCAGCTCGTTGGTTATTTAAACACCTCGATGGGCTACGCCCATCTCGGTGTTTAAATAAGCCAACTCGCTCGTTGGTTATTTAAACACCTCGATGGGCTACGCCCATCTCGGTGTTTAAATAAGCCAACTCGCTGAGACCAGACTCTATCTATTACATAAGACCTGTCAGAATAACTGTGAGAATAACAGTGAGAATAACAGTTAGAATATCTGAAATAGAGCTGAAATGGACATGCTACAAAACAAACAGAGTATGGTTTCATCTCGTTGGTTAATTTAAACACCTCGATGGGCTACGCCCATCTCGATGTTTAAATGAACCAACTCAATGAAACCATACTCTATATATTACGTAGCATGTCCTTTTCAGCTCTATTTCAGTTATTCTAACTGTTATTCTCACTGTTATTCTCACAGTTATTCTGACAGGTCTTATTTTCAATTAAACGATGTACACCTGTGTCTGAACAAAGATAATTGTCTGTGACCATGCTACAAATCCCAATACAATAACTATACACACAAACTAGAAATGTGTCCATGAAACACGAGTGCCCCCACTGAAAACAATCCACAGAAATGTGTTAAAAGCAGTGATTCAGTGAAACATTCATGAAAAGTATTTCGCTATTTTATAAAAAAACATCCGGAGTTACCAAAGTTGTAGCTGCATAAGATTGTGTTTTTGTAGCAGTAACAAAATAGCGTGGTCATATTGAAATAATGACCAAAAAGCTGCAATAATTTGTGCACATGTTTATCGTATTTTAATATGAAGAAAACGCGACTATAACTCCGGTAATACAAGTCCGACTTTGACGCGGCATCAATATGCACATCTTGGCATCACATCTAAGCATCTTCTTAAGTTTCGAAAGAATCGGTTGAAAACTGTGGGAGGAGGTTAACCACACAAACTTTTCGGGACGGACGGGCGGGACGGATGGACTGGCGGGCGGACGGGCGGCCTACCGGCTGGAAGGACGGACGGACAGACAGACGAAAATGGCTAACGCTATTTGTTCCATCACCATTCGGTGTGGGGACATAACACATGTGTATCCAGTGATGCAGTTAAACTACCTGACTGCTTAATATAGTAATTGCGATATAAAACAGGAGGCCCAATTCAGTGAGTCTGACTATGGTTTATTTCTTATATAGAAATATTGTCAATATGGTGAAATAGCTCCAGATAAACAGGACCTTTGCACCTGCAAGAAATGAAAATCCGAAATAAAAACCTGTCAAATAGTATTGCATCGTTTACTATGAAGGTATGTGTACAGTTTGATATACAAATTTAAAAGAGCACTATAAAATAGCAACTACTTATAACCTTTATCCCACCCCCCCTCCACCCCACACCACCTCCCATTATCACCCCAACCTCCACACCTATGAGTAGGATCCAGGGCTGAACTATTAAAATCCGTAAGCCTGATATGTCTTGCATACTGATATGTCAGACATATCAGTATGCAAGACATATCAGGCTTACGGATTTTACTGTCAGTCTTGCATATTTGACCCGCGGCG
>JAWPHD010017561.1:0-44012 GCA_037043455.1 Cyrtodaria siliqua | reverse complement strand
AGGAAAACCAATGGTGCAATGTAACCTAAAGAGAACTAAATGGGATAAATCGATCTCTCTTGGATTCGTACTTAAAGCCGAATTTCAGATGAAAACTAGTAAGCACAGCTCTGAAACAGACACTGCATGTGCTTTTTATGTCGGTTGTGAGTATATTTAGTCAGTTTTCGTGTCTAACAGCCGTAATTTCGAGTTTCAGCTTTTTGTGGTCATAAAATGGCGTGCCTGGGCTACTTCTTTATTGAAGTTTAATTCTTTGGTATGGAAATTCAGGCTGCTGTTTGTGGAACATGTTTTCAAAACTTTATCTTTGTCCTATATAAACAAAGAAGGAAAATCAATGGTGCAGTGTAACCTATAGACACTGGATATGGATGGTTTTTATATAACCTGACTCTGAGAAGAGTCATATATATGTGGAGTATAGATATATAAATGCCCTGGAGATGTTAGGTTTATGTAACCAGACTCTGCAGAGAGTCCGATATATATAAGGGGATAAATGTATAGATTATAGATCCTGGAGATGTTAGGTTTTATATAACTTGACTCTGATAAGAGTCCTATAATAAATCGGAAGTATAGTTATATAAATGTATAAGACACTGGTATTGATACATAATGTATAGGTTATAGACCCTGGAGATGGAAAGTTTTATATGACCTGACTCTTAGGAGAGTCCAATATATATCAAAATTATTGATAAATAAATGTATAGATTATAGACCTTGGAGATGGTTGGTTATATATAACCTGACTCTGAGGAGAGTCCAATATATATCAAAGGTATTAATACATACACGTATAGATGATGGATGTTCTTATATAACCTGACTCTGGGAAGAGTCCGAAATATATCAGGAGTATAGATATATAAATATAAAGAGTATAGACACTGGAGATGTTATGTTTTATATAACCTGACTCTGAGGAGAGTCCGATATATATCAGGAGTATAGAGATATAAATATAAAGAGTATAGACACTTGGAGATGTTATGTTTTATATAACCTGACTCTGAGGAGAGTCCGTATATATCAGGAGTATAAACGCATACATGTATAGATTAAAGACCCTGAGTTGGATGGATTGAGAAGAGTCCGATATACATGTATATCAGGAGTATATATCCATGAATGTATAGATTATAGACAATGGAGATGTTAGATTTTATGTAACCTGACTCTGAGGAGAGTCCGATATATACCAGGAGTATAGATGTTCTACGCAAAGTAAGAATATTGATGATTCCGGAATTGCTCTGCGCAAAGTAAGAATTCTTAAAATGCGCAACGATTCCGGAATTGCGCAGGACTATTCCGGAATTGCGCAAGGGTTAAATATATAAACCACGCATTAGTGTCTCTGTACAATTTGAGAATATTTTGCTCAAAGTAAGAATTTGTGTTATGATGTGTATAGGAAGATGCTAATTTTAACCTACTTATATTTCATTTTAATATGCTTATTTTGCTTCACCCATCTGCGACGAACAGATAATTTACAGTTAAGTAGCACGTATGCTTAACATAAACTTAATTATTTACAAAACAATTTGAAGTCCTTAATTTCAACAATACTTTCCAGGTTCCATAATATTTGGTAAGAAAATTCAATTGAACTATTTTTAATTATTTCAAACGAGGTTGCATGACAATGCACATTATTTGCCCATTTACGTTTCGCCTACACAGGCCGTGAGTATGGTTAAAGTTTTTGCTTATCAAAGAAAACTATGTAATACTACCTAATATGTCGAATAATTAAGTAAGACGGTTTCTATCTGCTGAATCAAAATCACTCTTTCATTGGCTTTTCATGAAAAAAAACGAGTTGGTATAGATATAATCAACGTGTTGCTGTCGTTTTAAACGCGACTTTGACTGCAACATTATTTAGATATCAACATTATTTAGATATCGATGAAGAGAAAACAATGAAAATAATTCTCGGCATATTTAGATTGTCTTCACATAACCTCGACATAGAAAGAGGAAACCAAGAAAATCATTTCCTTTATTGTGATTGGCTAATAAATAAAAGGGCGTATCTCATTGCATTTAAACAATATGGTTGACCAACATGTCTCAGGGCCACAAGTAATTGGAAGCGTGACGGAGCGGCGCGTGGACTCCTTCACACCTTTGAACAACATTACACACACAGCCTCTAACAGTGTGAAGTTTGTTTAATTTTGTCCATTATATACCAATCATATATAAATTGACAAAAGGACTGTTAATCGAACGTTGTATTTAACTATTATTACATTACATGATCATGCCTTAATTCCTTTAAGAAGCACTTTATTTCAAAATCAGTAAGCATAGGCCCATGTGATCATACAATATTTACATATGCATTTTAACAGACGTAGCAAGATCCGTACATATATGTATTAACAAATATCAGATGCAAAAATAAACACAGTTATACTGTTACTTCTTTTTAGAGAACACAAACAGAAAACATTTAAAATTTCACGGAGAAGGTGACTAAACATTATTAGTTATTGGGTTTGTTACTGACCCCCTACAGAAATATGTGGGGTCAGTAAGATGTATAGGTGGACTCGGCGATACTGTAGGGGGTCAGTAACAAACCAAAAACTGATTTATTGCATCGAGCACCTTTTTTAAGGCAAACGCCGATATTTAACCCATTATATGGAGCGTCAACATCATAATTGAGACGTTCGCACCATTTGACGTCATGACGTGCGTCACGACCGGTACAGTTTAAAAACATTATTAAATTTACTTATTATGTTTGTTACTAACGATTTAAAGAACTATTTGCAAATGATTTAAACTCTGAATCAAAATTGTAGTCCACATTGTTTTAGTGACTCTCTATGAAATCTACTGACCCACTATAGAATAATAGAGGGTC
Organism: Cyrtodaria siliqua; assembly: GCA_037043455.1. NCBI lineage: Eukaryota > Metazoa > Mollusca > Bivalvia > Adapedonta > Hiatellidae > Cyrtodaria > Cyrtodaria siliqua. The sequence goes on along the minus strand of JAWPHD010017561.1, from coordinate 41,119 downwards.
ACCATGTGATCGCTCTAATCCAATGAAATTCCTAGGATTTTGTGCGAGGTGCTATAATATAAATATATCAATGTTATGGTTGATGTATTATACTTAATCGTATCCATGTCATGAACATATAAGCACATACAAATACGTTTCAAACACAATAAAAGAAATGCGCAAGCTCGTCGCCCTTTGCCAAAACAACTCGTTCAAGTAATATTTAGCCATACAAATTCAATAAACTATACTATGTGAAAATAAAATATTACAATATTAAAATCACAAAACATTACAATTGAGAAGGAGAAAATGAGAAAATGAGACATGGAATTACAATTACATCAAATCAATTCATTAAGGTTTTCCTCATTTCAAATGCTTTAAAAATATAGACATTTTTAATTCATTGTTTGTTGTAAATTAAACATATTCTATCTACTTATGGTATACTTCTAGGTCTATGCCACCTACCAGTCTCTATAGCAAGGCTATGGGACGAGACAATTAACCTGGTTATCGACATTCTAAATTTTGGTATGTTTATGCACTTAAGAAATAATTGAAAATCAAAACTAACAATTTCTTTAAAAATATTGCTCTCGATGAACTTGCACGTATTTCGAAATATATTTAAACATATTTAACATATTTCGTACACTACGAATATTGTTTCATACGAAAGCTACATTTTTGATGTAATGTTAGTGCTAACACTTAGAACACATTATAATCAGCCCATTTTCACGTTATTTTCTAAATTACTATTTCACTTCTTCATCTTTCGTAAGCTTGCATGTAAATGTACAACTGCTACGACCTTCTTCTCAACTTCTATCGAATGAAATAAGATAATATGCAAAAATTCTGTTTACAATTAGGCCTACTACAATAAGTACTGTCTGTTTCATAACAAAACCTGCAACAAAAAAAGGTCAACACCTGTCAATACTATTTCAATGTTCGACCCGTTTTATTTAAACTAACCAGCAAAAGAATTAGCAACCACGAATACGTTAATATTTGTAAAGAGTCCGCACCCCCCCCCCCCTTTCCCCCGCACCAGTGACTCCACCACCACACACATATAATTATCACAGCCGTTATTTTTTACCCCCCCCCCCCCACACACACACACACACACACACACACACCCACCCCCTCCCCCGCACCAGTGACTCCACCACCACACACATATAGTTATCACAGCCGTTATTTTTTATTATTGCTTTTTTCTGTTGTTTTTTTTTGTGTGTTTTTTTTTGATTTTCCCATAAAATATAAGTGATTGCATTACATTATAAGGTATTGAATTTGGCTAACTATTACTTGGAACGAGTAGTTTTGGCATATTGATTTCTATCAATGTTAATTGTATGACTATTACTTTTCATTGTATTTGTGTTATTTTTATAGCTTTTGATGGAATTCCTATCTTGTCATTCAGTTTCATTTTGTGTGGATGATTATTTTGCGCGAAAACGACGTCGACGTCGGATGACGTCATTAAAAACATCAAGCGATTTTCTAAAGTTTGTTTACCATCCGATAACGTTAAAAACAGTGGGTGAGTGACCATTTCAATTATTTTATCAATTTTTGCCATAAAAGGTTGAAAAAAAACACGTATTTTTTTGTTGACACTGTAGGAAGGATTCCGTTATTTTTATTTGAAAGTAGTTACTTATTTTTATTTCGCGGCTCTTAGCAAGCACGAGCAAAAGTTCCCGTGCAATATCAATGTGTGCAATATCGTAGATAATTGCACACTTAGCTCAATGCAAACTAAACGGGACAATATGAAAGTATACAATAATTGTTATTCCTATTATATCTAACAATGTAAAACTAACACCATGTCATGTGTATTATTACAAGAACGTTTGTATTGTATACTCTTTTACTGTATACTTTCATATTGTCCCGTTTAGTTTAGTCACGATATTGCACACATTGATATTGCAGCGGAACTTTTTCTCGTGCTTGCTATAGTATCATCCACACAAAGTGAAACTGAATGACAAGATATGAATTCCATCAAAAGCTATAAAAAAAAAACACAAATACAAAGAAAAGTAATAGTCATACAATTAACATTGATCGAAAACAATATGAAAGTATGCAATAAAAAGGTTATTGAATTTGTATGGCTACATATTACTTGGAACTCGTTGTTTTGGCGCAGGACGACTCGCAAGCTCGTCGTCCTTTGCTAAAACAACTCGTTTCAAGTAATATGTAGCCATACAACATGTACAAATTCAATAACCTATAGTATCACCTGTGATTTGAGTTTAATAAAGTGATGTTCTGTTCTGTTCTGTTCTGTACGTATATGAGGTTATGTGGACATTGGGAAATAGAATGTATGTAAAGATGGTACGGGGCATCCTATGTAAATATATAAAAGGTACGGGGACATACAAATGATAAGGGGAATATTGTGTATTAAAAGATATATAGAGTATGTAGATATAATATGTAAATATATAAAGGGTACGGTGACATAATATGAAAAGGATATAGAGAGTACGTAGGCATATTATGAAAGCATTTAGAGAGTACGGGGACATATCATGTAAGGATATAAGGAGTATTCATGGGGTTATAATATATAAGTATATAGAGAGTGCGGGGACATATTGTGTAAGGATATAGAGGGTATGGGACATATTATGCAAGGACATATAGCGTATGGGGATATAGTTATTATGTAAGTATAATATCCACATACCCTATATATCCCTATATAATATGTTCCCATACCCTCTATATTATATAGAGGGTATGGGGATATATTACATAAGGATATATAAGGTATGGGGATATGATATGTAAGGATATATAGGGTATGGGGATAACATATATTATGATAAGTATATAGAGAGTGCGTTGACATACTATATAAAGATATATATGAGATATGGAATGCACAACGTACATACAGAGCTTTCTCACCCACATAACTCAGTAGAGTCAATTCGAGTTCTGACTGTTGTCTCCACGCAGTTGCCTAACACAAGAGAGACGTTGGTCTTATTCTGGTCTTCAACGTTAAGTTTTCAAACTATTTAATATGACTTAACCTACTTGCGAAATATTTTAGTCACACTTATTATTTTGGGAACTGAAAAACCATATGATAAATATGATATAATCTCGTTAAAGTGACAAGTGTTTGCTTTTGTGGATATTTAACCTGTGTCTTTATTTTGATGGTAATACAATCACTTGCACCCAGATATTTTCACAATGGGGCTTTCAAAATGCACTAAAAGATATGCCTTATTAACGTCGCTCTGCTGATTTACGAATTGAATAGTTTTACATTTTCAAAAGATAGTCGGTAAATACAATGTAACGTTATAGACTACAGAGGGTATAGGACCATGTGTTAGTGTTTGTTCGTGATTGATTAGTTTTCTTTTCATTAGTGAATAAAACTCCCAGTTCTCTGTTATTAAATGTTATAATTGTTAAAACAATTAATTTGAAACATAATTCGTGTCTCTATTTGTATGTTACGTTACCATTACTATTTAATTAATACTTTACCATTACTATTTAATTAATACTATTTGTATGTTACGTGACCATTACTATTTAATCAAATTTATAATAATAAGAGCATGTTTTTTTTATATTCGTTAGATTTAACTTTAAAAAATAGAACATTTTCTAATATATATATATTGTAATGTTGTCATCACTCGCATGTTCCCATATGCATTCTACATTTCGACCAACAGTGTAGCATGAACTAACAAACTTTTATAAGACACTTACAGTGGTTTAATAATCGCTTTTACCATATTTTAAAAAGTCTAACTGCCAGATACAACCTTTTTATGAACATATTCCTTTCCGAATATTTAAGGTCGTAAGTGCAATTGCTCAGATTACAAAGTCAAATTTTTTTTTTTTGAAATAACAAATACTTTGTTTTATGAGAAAGCAAACTACAGCTTATGTCATATGAGATTGTTCAGAGAATTCACACAGTTGTTACTGTCAGTCCGTTTTTTTCACTTTCCCGAAAACTATGATTTTTCACTTACGACGTAATAGTTCTAGACCTTCGATATATAGAGATAATTTAAATGCTGGGATGGATTATAGGGAAATCCTTCAAGAGTGGTATAGACGTGTGGTTCTTTTCAAGAACGAGCGTATGAGAGTGAGTGAAAAAAACAAAACACGTCAACCATCAAGTGAAGGATTACCCAGTAATCGATTCGGGCAGTTAACTAATCTATTTATTACATTTTAAGTCAGTTTACTGACGCCATCACTCAACGTCGCAACGTTAGTTATTACGTATTATTGTGTTCTGAGTTAGTTATTAATTTAATATTTAGCGATTATGAATATTCTTGCATCCATTCACCGTGTAATACGCGGATCCCCGTGAGGTTGCCGGGGTATATTATAACCACTGCAAACACACCATCACATGCAGAGGTACGACCCCCTACCCCCACACACCCACCCCCATTCATATTATTTTTTCTTATTTTACCATGCTCATTCAAGGTCATGACACCGCGTACGCAAACGTGGAAACGTGGCTCTATCGTAAATGGCAGCAACTCTGCAGTTCTGCAGGTAAGAAGGTTCTAGGCCCATTCTACATATTTTATTTTGATGTAAGTGGAGGATGTGCCTGGCATTTTCATTCCTGTTAGGCGTCATATAACCTTTCATGAGTTGGTGCGCCTTAAATCCCAATTCAGTTCAAAGTAAAACGCGGAAAGCCTTATCCGAATGCAAGAAAATACTTTCTATCCGGAATGTAAGACGCTGATATCCTAATCGGTAAGAACACCCACGGTTGTCGGCTTAAAATAAACACACATTTAAGTATTTGTATGCTCTTTTGTCAAACGCATTTAGCAAACTAAATCACAGTATGTTAGTGATTTTAAAGATTCAAAATAAAATTGTTTTAGCTTTACCTACTGACGTATGCATCATATTTCCTGGATTAAATAGCTATTTTACTTTAGAATTTCTTATACTAATATACTGCTGATATGTTGACTATTTGAATGAAGCAAACAAAAATCAAAGTGTATACTCGCAAAAATGATTAACGACAATATTCCTACTTTGTTCCATTTCCTACTTTGCGCACTGACGATAACGAACATATTCTTACTTTGTCCCAATTTCTACTTTGCGCACGGACTATTCCGGAATTTTAAGAATTCTTACTTCGCGCAGAGCAATTCCGGAATTGTCCATATTCTTATTTTGCGCATAAGATAGATATATTAATATATAGATTATTGACTTGGGATTTTAGGTTGTACATAACCTGACTCTGAAAAGAGTTAAATATGTATCAGGAGTGTAAATACATAAATGTATAGATTATAAACACTGGAGATGTTAGTGTGTTTTTTTTTTATATAACCTGACTCTGAGGAGAGTCCGATATATACCAGGAGTATAGATATATTAATATGTAGAGTATTGACTTCAGATGTTAGGTTTTATATAAGTTGACTCTGAGACTATAAAAAATAAACTGTTATTTATCATTATCTTTCATAAACAAGACTCCATAAAAACGAGCCTATGTCTACTAATTAGGTGTGTTCTTTTCTTCCAAAGGATCCCATTTTCATCATATTATTCTTATTTGTTTGTAGTATATAAACTCAAGTGGATTGTTTAGCATCTTCAAATTACAGTTACGCATAATGCTGTCGTTGCAGTTCATACCAATTCCCATTCCAACATGAAAACAACAACAACGCCGTGTTGCAATATCAGTTAGCTCCGCCCATTTTATGCTCCACCCCTTACTCTGAGGAGATGTAGCGCGAGATCTCGAGGATGCGAGGTATCGCGAGGATGCGAGGTAAACCTGTTTCGATTACCAACTTACCTGTCCATTACGACTTACAGCTGTACACTTTTGATGATAAAAATAACGTAACGTAGCCGTAAAAATAACAACAAAAACAACTACTGTTGTAAAACAAAAACATGATGTATGCGTGTACAGCACGTACACGTACTTACGATCGACTTGACTTTCCGAAATACAAAGTGTTTTTTTTATAGAAGGGACACCGTCCGTAAGTAAGCAGATATTAAGCATATAGTCAAACAACTGTCTGATTTTTATTCAGTGAAATGTATGCATGAAAACATGAACATAGACCCAGATAAGTCTGTAGTAATACATTCGTGAGTTTGAAAAAAAAAAGAGTTTTATTTATTATTTGTAAACAATGCGGGACTCACAATATTTACAGTTTATGCTGATCACGTGAAATCCATTAGCGCAATAGGTTTTCTATAAATTATGAATTACGTAATATATCTGGCCCGTTTAGCTCAGTTGGTAGAGAGGTCGACTGTGACAAAGTTACTATTTATTACTCGCGAGTGTAAGTTTCATGTGGGTTACGAGTTAACGTTTGTGTTTTATAAGCTAAAAGTTACGGACATTGCCCCTTTAAGAAAGTATGATATCGATAATAGGTTCCTCATTATGATTTTGATTAACGAAACTACAACTCTATCCAGGTGTTCAGATCATAATACTGCTTTATATGTGCCGATTAAAGTAAAGGTTTATTCACGGGTTCTAAAAATAACGGTGACTGAATATGCGTGAAATAGTAACTCTTAATTCGACGCTCCAGTTTCGGGGATTGGTCTGGCTGGTTAAAACCGTTTATATTGTCTCTAAAGAGTTTGGATTCTGAAAATATGTAAGTTATATATATATATCATCGTCAGTAGATTTAGAAACTGTGTACATATGATGTAAAATTTGGCTATTGTTGGCGGGATAGCTAAGTTAAAAGTGCAACCGGATGACGCTTACGTGTGTACCAAAGACCTAGTTGCTTGAACGAATTGATAAAAATAGGCATTATACGTTAGTGATTTTGACCTCCATGGCCGGGATGGTAAAGACGCTGTGTTTGAAATATTCTCGCCTTCGCAGCTGCGGGTTCAAATCCCACTGGCAGCTCCACTTTTAAGTGAAACAGTGTCGAGTTTTACGGATGTCGGGAGGTATACAGTACTGGTTCTTCCCCGGAAAATGGGATGGTCTGACTTCACGAAGAAAAAAATCGACCGTCATACTTATATAGCCTAAGATGTGCTGGAAATTACGTAAAACACCATGCAACCAACCAACGGTTTTGAAAGTTGATTGATGCGCTCGAGTGGTTATGGCTTTTCATTTAGGTTCCAATTTGGCAAAACTTGAACCTGATTGATTAATATTTAAGATATGATATACTCAGTTGCAAAAGAAAGTGTACACTTTGAACATTTTACTTTACACCCTATCCTCTTTATCAAGCGACAGTCACTTAAGGATTCATCCTATTGAAAAACAAATGACAACATGATATTGGCAATGGAATGATAAAAACTTCGGTACCAAACATGGCATATTTATTTTGGAATTTGTCAATTTAATTCTAAAAAAACTTTATACAATTAAATCTAAACAAAACTCAGTGTACACTTTCTTTTGCAATTGAGTATATATATATATATATATAGCTTTGTCACGTTTTGTATTGTCTCCCGAATAAGTATGAACAGTGATTGTTATATATATATATATATATATATATATATATATATATATATATATATATATAAAGTTTTTGAACTCCTTTATTCTTATGCGTTATGGTTAGCAATCACCAGCATTTTTTGTTTGTTTGATTATATAAAGACAATAAAGTGAAATCAATGCAACCAACCGTAGGCCTATCACACCTGTAGTAGTCAAACGCTTGTAAAAGATATCCATAGATCATGATTTAAGGGTAAAAACCCTTTGTCTTATAAAGCAAGAAGCTATTCAATATCTATTTCAGGTCCCTCCTGTAGTTGTCTCATGGCATTCCTGACATATAAGACATGTGTTCAACCGGTTACTTTTCTTCTCTTGAATACGACGTCATCTTGATCAAACAACTTTTGTAAGCTAACCGCGAAAGTGAAACGTTACGGCGCGTTAAACATATTGATTGCAAAAAGCTCCAATGAGTATCTATCTAGTTATTTACAAATGAAATCCGAAAAATTAAATTCTGTAGCTGTAGAGTTTATATACATATACACACATTTATCTATTATTTGACAAAGCGGAAACATGAAATTATTGAGTTTATGGATATTGTTAAATCTGTTCCAAATCGGTGAGTTTAAAGTATTTTATATAAATGAAATACCGGATTTGGCGCTTTTTTAAGCTGGACCATTGAAAATAATCAGTAAAACAAAAGTATCAGCTATCAAGTATTAATGATTATTATTAATTAATATTATTAATTAGTATTATTAATTAATGATTCTATTTGGAATATTCTTTTTCCAGTTTATATTACATTAAACTATTAATATCGTAATTATGAAAATACTTCCAAGTAGTCTAAGTACTAGAACTTGTATCCGCGATAGAAACACAAACACATTTTTTGTGTGTGCTAAATTCTGAATTCTGGGCGTTCCGACATTCACGATATTTACTGATCTCATGAATTAATGTGCAGATAATAATTATGTTTATTATGGAGTTAGTCTGTTCCTTATCGAGTTGGTATGTTTTCTTGGGCTATATGAGTCTTTGATAGCCCGAAATATTAGGCACCCACACTTATTCTTACACCTTTTTAAACACTGATTCAATGGCCAGTTTGTCCGAAATAAACAATAAGTATTTAACAATAAGCATTTGGAAATAATTCTACTACAGTCTTAAATAGTAAAACGGTATACTTTCAACAAAATAACTTTTTTTTTTTTTAAACAGTTTAATTGTTTTAAAGTTGATTTTTAAATGAAATCGCCACACTGTGAAATTGTGGATGTCGGAACTCTGGCGGTGAAAATCCTCTGAATGAACCGCTAACCTGCCGACGGCGTCGTATCTATATTAATGATGGTGTATGAGTGTAACCACTTCTATGTATAAACAAATTAATATTTAGAAAGAATATTAATTTATCACATTGTTCATGGCTTATGGGTGTAATAAAGCCATGTCTTTTTTACTCGTAATAAACTGTATTACAGATGCAAATGAGGACGGAATCAGTTTGTTTTTGTACAGTAAAAACATGTAATCCCAATTGTTTGCATGGTATGTCATACGATACGTTCAGACAACTTAAATATTTATCCTTATTTGAAATCTTACTTTATAAAATGCATGTTAGTAACGTTAAATCTAGTTTAAAGTTATTTGTAATGCGAACTCGTTACAGCCGCGTAACGTAGCTGGCGTCATGACGTCATGTTTTCTCTTACAAATTGCCGCCGTATTCAAGGTAAATTGACAACATTAAAGTGAAACTATCTCGTCGTAGGTGTGATGTGATAAATTGAATCTTACATTCGTGACTGTGTATTATTGATTTTAATAAACTCTTTGGATAAAAAGATAGGACACTCGGTAGAGCCTCGTATCCTATCATTTCATCCAACTCGTTTATTAAAATATTATTGATTTTAATAAACTCGTTGGATAAAAAGATAAAAAGATAGGATACTCGACAGAGCCTCGTATCCAATCATTTCACCAAAATCAATAATACTCAGTCACTCATGTAAGATCCTCTAAAGATTATCAAACAATGTCGTCCTGTTTAACAAAAACAACGTTTTGACGGTGTTAGGCTAAGTGTACCAACATCGCGCGTCACATCATTCGAATGATGGAAAATGTTCACCAGTATCCGTTAAAATCTATGAATACACTTTTTCTTTTAATTAAAGGGTCTGGAAGCGTTCTGGAAAAATAATGGGTGCCAATCCAAATACTGCTAAAACCATCACAATGCGATTTAGTTGCATATTTAATTTACATATCATGATTTGCACTAAGCTGGACGCCATTAAAGAATCGATCTAGATATTGGTAATGAAATACTTTGGTGGGGAAAAACTCGACGACTCGGCTAATATTTTGGCGAATAAATCATTAATATTAATTCATACGATAATTTAATGCTATAAGAAAGTCTTGTTTTGTACGCATACTACAAGTTTATTTAATAATATATACAACTGCTAGCAATATGAACTATATACGAAATACTACTGCTGATGATTAAACTACACCGAATCGTCATGTTTTCCATTCCAACTATTTTCATAAATAATAATACATCCGCTTATTTAATGCAGGTGTACATTTCATATAAAACTGAAGCACACCATGAACGGTTCCTCTTGTATATGTGTTGGCACCAATTACTATTCCAGATCGCATCCAGTCCCTTTAATACAACAAAATAAAACATTTACCCTTACTTACATTGTCCATATTAAACAACAAAACGGGAGCTTTATAATAGGAACTACATTTCGATTACACCTCGGAGCTACATACATAAATAATAAACAGATATGAAACTTCCTGTCTTAACCAAATATCACGTGGCACCTTAACTTTTCCTTCTATCTCCTTGCTCAATTATTCCCTGATTTTGATGAGATTTTTTTCAAAAGATTCATAGTGAATAGAAAAATGGGATTATAATGATTTGTGTTTATTTTGAAAATGAGAAATTGTATAAAAAGATGTTTAAAGAAATTAATATCATCCTTTTTCGCTTTTCTCTTAAAAATCAAGGTGTTGACATAGTCAAAAGTTTCCGTCAAACTTCTTTTTTGCTCTAAATGTAAGAGAAAACAAACAACTATCATTGGAAAGAAAATTAAATTTGTGATGGGATTTGGCATGAATTAAACTTGTATCTCTAAAACTCTTAATGATAAGTGTGTTAAAAGTTGGGAAATATTTTGTGAAATTTTCGCACTGTGCCACGTGAAATTGAGATAATTTTCGTTGTGTCCAATCTATTTGTTATTAGGTCCGTGATACACTAGATCACACTTATAAGTACACCGGTTACATTTTATTTCATTTTTTTTTAATGAAATGTACCCGTCTGACAAAATATCGTATGCACGCTCATCAGTATATATTTTACAGATTGATTCGTTAAAAAAATTGAAAATAAATAATCAATTTGATGATCGGATTACATTCAGTCACCGCTTTAAAGAACATTTTCAAAATGTGAGCAAATTATTGTTAATACGTGTCGTCTAATGTATGTAAGTGGCCAATCTTATTTATTACATTAATATGATTTGTACTTTTTCGTCCGAGCTTTGAAGTATAGATATTGCTTTATCGATAACCGATTTATTGTGATTTCACTGATACCTTAAGAAACGGTGTCATTTCATTTCAAAATTGTAAATAAGCGCCCTTTTGTAACAGATCGGTCAAAAAGGAGAAACGGTGGTTTTACTACAAGCAAAATGTGTTTTGAAATGACTTTCTGAAACGCTTGAAGGACTCCCAAATATAAAAAAGACATATTGAAGGTCATATCAGCAATATAAACATATAAATACTTCACAACAATTAGTTTAAACTTAAGCTTGCCGTGTGAGGCTCTCCATTTATTTTTAATATAAATATCAGTATACCTTTCTTGAAGATGATGTCTGTCCTATTAACCACAACAATAATAACTTTTATTTCTCAGATCAAAGTATATGATGTATGAGAAAGGAGGAGTCACGCAGGACCAGATAACTTTTATGGGCCAATCACACATACGAAACCTTACGGCACATTTAACACATTGATCGTTTGAATGTTTGAATATTAATTATTCAAGACTTGTGCGCTATATACGAAAGCATAAATATTCAAAATATTTAGAAAAAAAATAGCATAGTCATTCCAAAAGACATGTTTATTGAACATATATCAGTATTCTTAATTTATTAACATATATAATTTGAAGAAAATATGTAAGAGTTTAAATTTTTATGTTTTTCTATTTCATTTTTGTATTAAACTTTTTGTTTTATTAAAAAATCCTATTCTTTAATATTTTATTAACATTTTAGAGCTCCGTGATTTTTTCTGACGTCGTCAATTTCAACTTAAACGCGAGGTGTCTGTCTACTAATTGATATGTATTCTAGTTCTCCATGTTCAATATTCAAAAAAAATCTTAATTGTAATTTTGGAATACCAGTGACTAAATTTGTGTATTTTTGCCGCCGAATTTCCGTTTATTTAGCCATTTATAAACTAAAGACGTCATATTTTGGACTGCTTCGTAGATGGGTTTCTGGCCCTTATAGGTAATTAGACATGGTATCGATTTTTTGTTTAAATCATTTGATTTCTTATGAGTTGGATTGCAACATGTATGAATCTTAAAGGGTTACGTCAATAAATGAGTGCGATATCGAAAAAGTCCACGTATTATTTACTTTTTCATCTACTTCACCCGAAAACCTTCGGTTATTATTACTTTATATATATTACTATTATATATTACGCGTATCTATTTGGTGAAAATGGTGAATAGAATATATATTTTACTGAAAGCTGATCTCTGGTCAATGGACTAATTCATATTTACTGATCGCATAAATTAAAGTGCAGATAATAATTAAGCTCATTAATTTTCAAGTTGATATGTTCATCTATTCACACTTAAACATATTATTTTTTTGAAAGTTATATTTTCTTTTAGAAAAAACAAAGTTGCGCTTAAGTTCAGTTTTCATTTCCGGGGGTGTTAGATAACGCGCCCGTGTGATTATAGGAACAGAGCAGAACAGAACAGAACATATATTTTATTTAGACTTGTACAAAGTACATCGTCTTTCAGAACATATATACAATATACGAATATAACAAAGTCACGTAAACAGAGTATATAAATCAACTGTCAGTATAGTTTACATCATCATAGTTAGAGGATGAACAATATTATATTTATACTAAGCATTCAAAATAGAAAGTCTAACATTTAAATCACATTTAATATACCTCGCTAAATTTAGAAATATATCATTGTTTGAAATTTTCATCAATACTATATATTTGAACATAAATGGTCTCTGGTGGTAATATCTTTTAATATTTTTCTTTCTTACTTCATTGTTACATTGACACACACATATAAGATGGTATTCGTCTTCCAGATCTTGTGAGTTACAACATAAACAATATCTTTCATTTCTCGGTATGCGATTTCTTGCATACCGTCCAGTTAGTATGTTAAGAGAATGTGCAGATAATCGTATATCTCAAATTGCTAGGTAAAACATTTAGATAGTGTTCATATGAAAAATCAGATTTAACATACATTGTATTTATAGGTTTCAAGAACAGCACTGCTATCAATTGACCCATACCACTCTTGCTTAAAACAGTCAAGTATTCGTTGTTTAAAAACACATGGAAATGTTTTAACATTCAGCATATCCTGATTGTTAAAAATAGGCAAAACCATAATCAGATAATAACTTTTTTACATTCGAAACCCAATTTTTACAACCTCTTTCACAATCATATACACCTTGTTCATAGAGTTTTTTCATCAGAATGTTATTAGTATTTATTACTTTACACCAATACTTAATAATTCGTATATATCTCGTAAAAACGTCCAAGTTCACCATATACACATACTGTGCATGTATTTAATCTAACGTTAAGCAACCGTTTACAGAACTTTAGATGTATTCTTTCTATTACTTTTGATTTATAGGAACTGATACAACTAAATATCGATTAAGGCGTATTCTATGGCCCACAAAGTGCGCGACATTTTTGTATTGAAAATAAACTATTATTACCAGATAGAGGATCACACCAAACAAACATAAGTGCACATACAAACAAATAGCAATTTCAGCACCGTTTCTTTGTAGAAAGCAAATTGCAAACACTTAACATCGTTTGTTTTTTTGAACCGTCAGTTTTGTTTAATACGTAGTTTATAAGGTACAATGTTATTAAATCGATGGTTTGTAATGATTCCCATGTGTTTGTAAATATAGATATAAAAATCGAACAGGAAAATCAGCATTCAAGGACGACAGTCAACCACAAACACACACAGAAACAAAGAACATATTTAAAGATGAATAAAATGCCAAATAAGACATCACAAACACAAAAGGGTTGACAATAGGGCTACCGCCTTGGAAAGGTCAGTGGCAAAAAAAGGCCGCTGGGGATTTAAACCAGGTTCTAGGGTGCACCAAACCTCACACTTACCCTACTGTAAAACGGGACATTGTAAATAAAGAAATCCCTTTGGGTAAAAAACGTGAATGAAGCACACTTTCAGACAAGTGTTTTTAAAGTCAGGAAGATTTCGGGAAACTAAGCTAAATCGCAATTTTGCTAATTTTCGCATTTTCCTATTTTAAAAGAATTATAAGAGACTATATAAAATAAAATTTCATTTACAACCATAAAATAATATGACACATTTAACTTAGGTGATTTGGTCCTGGCCCTATTGTCCTAGCTGTGTCTTCCGACTCACAAATAGCTGAAACTATACCCACAAGTTTGTTTCGCTTTTATATTCCAACATAACGCATCCTGATCAGCGTTGAATTTAAGTGTTATGATTATCTTGTTGCAGCAACGGGTGTTTATTCCGCGGCGAAGGAGACAGACATCCGCAGTGAGACGATGCTAGCTACCACTTATGACTTAATCTCGAGACCAGTTGCCCAGACCACGGTCAAGGTCGGCCTTAGTTTACTGTCCATTGATGAACTGGTAAGTGATGTTTGTGTTGATACCAAAAGTAAAACAAGTGAGAGATGAAAATAGTCGTCAGTGTATCAAGCCCAATTAGATTTGAAACATTCTAGAACATAAAACTGAGCACGCTCTTTTTTTTTCACAAACCAGACACAATTTAATTGAATTAAATTGGGTTTTAAGACGCCTCGACACAAACAGGTTATATGGCGCCAACACATCGAGATAACAATATGCAGAAGGTGCCTAAAACCTTCTCACCCGCAAAACTGCTGCAAATTCTATTGCAAACACTCCATTTTTCGCCGAGTCACAATCATTGTTTTTTTGCCACCATTTAAGAAGCACCTGAAACAATACAAGGATCATGAAGAAGACCTTTACTAAACATGACAAAAATGACGAAAATTAGGAACATGAATTTGGGGGGATAGCACAAATAGATAAGCAGCGTCCATTTCTTGCCCGGGAATCAGACTAAATCCAAAGAACGATAACTCGTACATTGTCGTTTTCAAGACTTGTCTTGTCATCTTTCCTTTGACATTGTTAACATGTGCTTTGTGCGATGACCGCGACAGATTGTGGACCCTATGATGACAACTACCAAAATCATCAAAGTACGGAAGCGTTTGATATTGTCTTAAGTTAAAGCTTGTCTTGTCGACCCTTAACGGTTTGTTCTCTAGTTGCTCTGGATTCTGCCAAGTCACTGAATGTAACTGAATGTTGTTTAACAGCTCATCGACACAGTATAGGATTTTTAAAGCCGGTTTACGTCCCCATCCGACGGACGAGGCTAAGGGAAAATGTCTTGCCCAAGAACACACCGACGAAACTCAGTGGTACCACGGAGGATAGAACCCGGGCCTCCGGTTGCAAATCCGCCGCGCTACCGACTGCGCCACGCCAGCCCTCTTTGTGGGTTTCTAGGCTTTGTTGTTATATTCATATATACATGACCATTTATGTGTTATGCTGATAATGCCTTAAAATGCTGCCTTGTTTGTTAGAGAAAATAACCTTTATTGGGATGACAATAGGATAAGAGCGAGGCTTGGGTGCACCCTAGAACCTGGCTTAAAACCCCAGCGGCCTTTTTTTGTCACTGACCGTTCCAAGGCGATAGTCTTAGTGTTAATCATTGTATGCTTGTGATGTAATCATTGTATGCTTGTTATGTCATATCTTGTATTGTATTCATCTTATTTTTGGTTTCTGTTCGTGTTTTTAGTTGACTGTGGTCCTTGAATGCTGCATTTCCTGTTCGACTTTTGTAATTACTTTCAATCTGTTTTTGGTCTTGGAAATATAGAGTGCATCTTATTTTTTGTTGAAACAAGTACTTGGTAAGGACACATCATTAAATTGAGTGTGCTCGGAGGTGCGCTCTATGTTGTTAAGATAACACACTTGTACAGAATGATACAAAAACTACAAAATATGACAAAATTACTCAACATCCCGGTTAAACCGTGTAGATAAACATATGTTTTAAAGATTATCAATTTATTTGAACATGTACACCAAATTATTATGAAAAGAAAAATTGTTTTGAGATTTTGAATATTCTGGGGGCCAAACCATTCTTTGAGAAAGAGTTAACACACGTTTTAACGTTCCATAACATGTAGGTTCCATAACATGAAGAAATATATTTGCGGTAATACATATACTGAAACGCAAAAGAAACGCAACTCGGGAATTTCCGTTATATATTGTATGTACAATATGTTGCTGTTAATCGAATGGTACATGGCTACGTAAGGCCCTTCCTTCCGGAAAAATATACTAAAACAACCAATAATACAGCAAATAGTATTCCTTCAAAGTTTCATTATTGACAGAGTACGCGTTTGGCTCAAGCATGTGAGCAAACTTAGGATGCACTCTTTTGCAAACTCTTTACGTTAAATACAGTACCGAACTGGCTCAGTTTTTCAAAGAGGAACTTTAACATTTACGAATTTCTTGTTACAAGGTGTAGTGTGATTAAAACGTCTACAACATCACAGTTGTGTCGTTTCCCTAATTAACTGCAATTTTGTTTTGTTTACAAAACATTTCTTTGGAATATTATGTGGAATTAATTGTGCAGTAAATACAATATATAGCGGAAATTCCCGAGTTGCGTTTCTTTTGCGTTTCAGTATATTGAGTAAAGCGTTCCATTAGGAGCGGAGCAACAAGTCCATGAAGTTGGACAGGCTTTTCCTTATTAAATGCTTCTTCCTTCATTTGATTTCAGGATCTGAAGGCTCAGAAGTTTTCCGCAGCTGGCTGGTTAACATTTGTGAGTCTGTTTTCAATATACGATTGACTTGTTGACGAATTTATCTTTAACTTTTTATTTTAGTCCCCCCCCCCCCCCCCCCACCCACCCACCCCACTTTAATCAATTAATCATGTGTGTAGTTAGGTCACTGAACGTTTAATGCAATTTGGAAAATAAAATAATTATCAAAAAAAAAAAAAAAAAAAAAAGAATACCTCCAATAAGAAGTGTTTTGACAGGTTTTATTCAACCTGTTACAATGATCTGAAAAGGGAACATTTTCTTGTATATTATGATAATTTGCGGCTATTAAATATGTACTGCTCCTTTTTAGGAATGGGATGACGATAGACTGACATGGGATAAAGCTGCAAAAGATGACATCGAATTTATTTTCTCGCCACCGGCTAAAATATGGAAGCCTGAGCTCGTCATCGATAACGCGTAAGATACTTTATAGCATCACGCCCAATCTTTGTGCATTTAAAGTATAATACCGCTTAAGCCGGTGCTAGGGGGCGTGAGAGATGTTGCACAGTATATTACCTCTCATGAACAGACTCAATAACACCGAATTTTCTACCTTTCTCTCTTGTTTGTGTTTATTGTTTTCAATGGATCCCCTTTTCAGTATTTATTGACATTCACTCTAGCGTTTGTTAAGAACTGTGTGGCGGCCGTAAAAAGTTGCACCGACTACTAATCAGTAGTGTTATTACTTACTGGTCCGTGGGGATCATCAAGCCCAATATTTGTGTCTTTAAAGTAGAATACCGTTTAAGCCGGTGCTAGTGGGCGTGCAAGGTGTTGCACCTTAAGGATATTACCTCTCATGACAGACTAAATAAAACCGAGTCTGCTACTGTTCTCTCTAGTTTGTATTTTTAGCTTCCAAAGGATCCCCCTTTCAGTATTTATTTATACATATCTCGAAATAGAAATATATTTCAAAGAATATTTCATCTTGAGCTGTCAAAAGTTGTATCTAAAAAGTAAAACAAGATCTCCGTGACCTACTTATTATTTAGTTTTTAGCTCGATTATTCGAAGAGTACGATTTGCTTTGTTTTTGTTTGTATGGTGTTTTACGTCATTTTCAACACATGTAAGGTTATATAATTATGACGGTCGACTTTTTTGTGGTGGAGGCAGACCACTCAAATTTCCTGGGTAGAACAAGAACTTCACACCTCCCACCATCCTTAAGAATCATCGAAGAAACGCATACGCAATCGCATACGCTATCACCCCCGGCGTCTGCCTATGCGTCGGCGTCCCTCGCCACATCGAGTGTTACGTTTAAGCTGTGTTTAGGTTTCAGGTCTATATCTTTTATTTCTTGTCCCAGCTCAACCAAATTAGCCTTGACCGTCAATATAGTAATATCTAAGGGCTGTATAAATATTTTGGTTTCCGTAACCCCTGAGCTCCAATGGACCCCAAACTATGATTGCCCGTATAAAGTGCAATGTCCCATTTTACATCGAATTGTGATGGTCCATTATCTGTGTAATAAAGGGATATCAAGGTTTGCGTGAAATCTATTGTATATATCTATATCTCATAAATTATTTATATTAGATCAATCAAATGTTTATATGGGATTCGTTATAGAATTATCTACTTATAAGTATAAGTAATTAAGGGATGGCGATTGAAATATCAAAACATGTTTGTATTTGTTGATTTCATTAGATAAACATTCATTTTGTGCGTTGGGGGAAGGGGGAGGGCGACTGGTATGGATAGGGGCGGGATGCAGGCTTTGAGTTGTTAGTTTCGTTTATTCTTTCACCATAATTATGGTGCATGATGCCCATCTCAATCCCCATTCCCAGCCCAACCATAATCAAGAGGGGTTGGGGTGTGTGGGGGCCGCTGTTGCACACATTTTGTTTTTGCTTTTGTTTTTTTAAATTGACAAAAACATCAATCCTCAATCATTTGGGAGCAGTGGTGGGTTGGTGAAGATGCAAGTGTGTTACTCATTGTTTATAATGAACTGTTTCTGTTTTGCTAGTTTTGTTTATTATTACAGCATAATTAGTGTGTTAGTTTGTTTGTATGGTGTTTTACGTCATTTTCAACACATGTAAGGTTATATATGACGGTCGAATTTTTGTGGTGGAGGCAGACCACCCACTTTTCCTTGGTAAAACTAGTACTGTACACCTCCCGCCATCCGTAAAATCGACACATCTTGACTTACAAGTCGAGCTCCCAGTGGGATTCGAACCCGCAGCGGTGAGAGGCGAAGGGTAACAACGCAACGTCGTTAACCATTCGGCCACGGAGACGCTAATTAGTGTGCATACAGCCCTCCTCACTCCTCACTCCCACCCGTCCGCCATCAAAAGTAGGTGTACAAATAGAACAGGAAATGTAGCATGCATATAACACAGTCAACCATAAACACGCAAAGTCAAAAGCAATTACAAGAAAAAATACATTACAAGGAAAATACATTACAAGAAAATACAAGTATGGGATATAGCAGACACAAACACATTGACAATAGGGATACCGCCTTGGAACGGTTAGTGGCAAAAAAGCCAATGGCGGTTTAAACCATGTTCTAGAGCGCTACAAACCTCACCCAGATGTCATCACACTAAAACGGGACAGTGTAAATAAAGTAATTCCCGCCAGACTATATACTTCTAACTAGATAGCATCGTTGGCAATACAAGTAGAGCACAAAGATGATCATGTATAAATGAAGGGAGATGGGGTTTTTTCTGATAGTAGAGTAGGCCTATAACTTGTTGTTCTCTGAAAAGCTTATGCATAGCCGATCTGCGCTGTTCCCCGATATGTATATAATATTGAACAGTGAGTTATAACTCTGTATGCAATTTGATTGTGTATGTTTTGTGTCAGCTTAGAAAATGTATGTGAAATAACGGACAGTGATTTAAATCTGTTTCTGAAGTATGATTGTGAATGTTTGGTTTCAGATTAGACAGTTTAGGTGTAATAGAGGACGCTGCTCTCTATCTCCGTGTGAAGTATACCGGTAAAGTGGAGTGGAAGCCTCCAATATCGTTTACAACTCACTGTGAGGTACTTCTGCACACAACTTACTACTTTGGTTTCGAATTATTCGTTTCTATTTCTTTTGCCTGATTACTCATTCTTAACTTGTAAAGCTATATTCAACAAAAAGGCAAAACAGCAGACTAACTGTGAATACATGTTTTCTCTAACTTTTCAAACATGTTTGGCATTTTTAACTTTATTTAGTACATATATTATTGATAAATAAATACAGTTCATTGCCTTATTTTGCCTATTTAGGTATGACTTCCATATGTGACGAGAGTATGCCTCTGTCTTTATTAACCATTTCGTCTCCAAATTTCAAATGTCGTCTGCTACAAATTGAATTCAAACCTTCTGGTAATATTTTATATATACACAGTGTTATGGAAAACATGTTTACTGAGTGGCGAACAGTGTAAACCCTGATCAGCCTGCACATAGTGTGCATGTTGATCTGGGCCTAAACTTGTCTTAAAATCATTTTCGACTGTGGCAGTACAAGGTTTAAAAGCAATATTGAAATGTTCGTTATTGTTTTCATGCAGGTTGACATAACGTACTACCCCTATGACCAGCAGAAGTGTTCCATAGCTGTAGCGAGCTGGGGCTACACCTTAGACGAAGTGAAATTGGAACACTTACGGACAGAGATTAATCTGGAGGATTTTGCGTAGGATCATTTGCAGTTATAGAATCGCTTCAAAAGCAGCCATTTTATGGCGATTAGGTTATCAGGGACATAGCGTGGCATACTCAAGGGAGTAACTTGGGAAAACAAACAAAGAGAAAAAACAAATCTCAAAAAGGTCATATTGGAAAATTACCACTTTTTGTACGAGCATAAAATACCTATTTTCCTGACAAATATCGCTTGTAAGAGCACCGTTTAGGTCAAAAGATAAAAAAACAAACAAAAACAATCTGAGAGGGGGACACCTCCTCCCAGTCCCTTCCCCACTCGGCGGTTCGCACCTCGTATTAGGAGTATGTTGAAAACAGGCCACGCTGCGCCCCTGGTTATAGAAGATACTTGTTTTTTTGTTAGAAGACATTTTTATTTTAAATAGACTATAAAGCTCATGAGGATACAGATACAACTACAACATTTGCAACACAACTACTAGTGTCTCCGTGGCCGAATGGTTAACGATGTTGCGTTGTAAACCTTCGCCTCTCACCGCTACGGGTTCGAATCCCACTGGGAGCTCGACTTGTAAGTGAGGAATTGTCGATTCTTACGGATGGCGAGAGGGAGGTGTACAGTACTGGTTCTACCCATGAACAGTGAGTGATCTGCCTCCACCACAAAAAAATCGACCGTCATTTAGAAACGTACGTGTTGAAAATTACGTAAAACACCATACACACAAAATAATGCAACACATACACTAGTGATTCGAAAGAAATACAGTTACAATTAAGATGTATAAGTATATTTCTTAAATGAAAAGGTTTATAAATAAATATACGTTATCTTCGAATACAAAACCGGTTTTAAGAATCTGAAAACCTAATGTACCTCTCAAAAACGGTTTTAGCTCGATAAACCTACAGTATCGCTCGATAATCCATATTTATCGACGAAAAAACGGTTGTTAGTCTCAAAACCATTTTAAGAAAGAATAATGTTAAAACCGAATTTGACTCTTCAGAATTATTACTAAAAGCATTTCTTCATTTGTAAACCTCTGATAACGTTTACGAATAAATAACAAGAATGCTGTTTTAGATCATCGTATCTTGAATATTTAAATATTTACCGATAGTTTTATTATCTTTGCCATCGGTAAATATTCAAATATTCAATATACAATGATTCTAAATTATTAGAGAGACCCTGGAAAGAAATCATCTTAGTCCACTCATTTTTTTAGGATTAATGATCCTCCTACCCTAAAATTTGGCAAAAAAAAACAACCCTGTATTTGTTACTATATGTTTAACTGAATTATTATAATCACCATCAAAAATGATAACATGTTTTATCGCATTAAAAATGTTAACCTTTTTTTAAAACCAACACATGTATACATTATTATTATAATCTGTCCAAAATAATAACAACCTCCCTACGATTTTATTTTTTAAAACCCACACGTGTAACCTCCATTAGCTCTCTGAAAATGTATATATTCTGAAAATCGTTACATGTTTAGCTGTGTGTGTTATAATTCTAAATCTCGCGAGACAATTTATGTCCGGGAGACTTGGCAAAATGTTGTGATTATAATAATAATAATTGGCAGGAAGCTTAAGGGATGCGGGTGGGCAAGAGGTTTAAGAGAAGAAATGTGTGTGGGGGGGGGGGGGGGGGTGGGGGGGGGTGGCGTGGGGGGAGCAGGAAACTTAAGGGATGCAGGTGGGCAAGAGGTTTAAGAGAAGAAATGTGTGTGGGGGGAGAGGGAGCAGGCAGCTTAAGGGATGCGGGTGGACAAGAGGTTTAAGAGAAGAAATGTGTGTGGGGGTGGCGGGGAGAGCGGGTTGCAGGAAGCTAACGTGGCATACTCATGTATTCCCGGGAGTAACTTAAAAAAAAAACGAAAAAAAAAACTGGCTTCTCGCGAGATTTCTTATTTGTGTGTGATTGTTATAATTATAATAATGTTCGACTTTAGAGGTTTTATTTTTGGGGAGGTTATAATAATGTGTCGAACATTATAACAAAGGCGCTGAGTTGGTTATTATAATAACATTACTCGCTACGATTATAAAAAAAAAAAATGTTAAGATTTTCAGAATGTATACATTTTTTCAGAATGTATGGATTTTCAGAATAATGATAACACGTATGAAATCGTAGAAAAGTGGTTATTATAATAATTCAGTTAAACATATAGTAAACAATAATTATAATCACAGGGTCCCCTACAGCTTTACATACGATATAGTCGATGTTCAAAGGCCAGTTAATTTCCGTCATTTTCGTTGTCTATATCATTGGATAGCTTCAGACACCTCTTTTGATGGGGTCGATCCTGATACCTACCTATTCAATAAAGGATCGCATCGTAGCTCTTTGGTAGGTACACACCATAAGAGCTATAATTTTCGAAGCTGCATACACGTTGATGTATGAATGTTACAGGACACACGGAGAATGGACTGTCAAGAAAACATTGATAGAGGACTCAGTATTGACGGAGACAGCCAGCGACGGAAGCGTCGAAACTTTTCCACAGCTGAAATTCTGGTTTTACCTAGGTGAGTAACTATAACTGTACTTATGACCTAAAGGGAACAGTTGTTGTAAATTGATTGAGTTTATTGATTTCCCTTCATTAAATAAAGCATGTATGGTTGTTGTTGTTGTTATTGTTGTTGCTGCTGCTGCTGCTGCTGCTGCTGCTGCTGCTGTTGCTGTTGCTGTTGCTGTTGCTGTTGTTGTTGTTGTTGTTGTTGTTGTTGTTGTTGTTACCTGACTAGACAGAGCTCATTTGAAAGCAGCCTCAGTCCAAACCTTGTTAACACGCTCATTTTAACAGAATGATATTCCATTCAGTAGGTGTTTTCTTTTCGGCGGTGACGATGAAACTGAAATTTACGATTACAATTATAAGTGTTTTTTATTTAGAGTTAACTAGTTTATTTAAGTCTCATAACAGTACAATATTATTTACAATACAACGATGTATAAACATATATTTCGTCAAGGTACCATCCGACATTTTGGCCAAAAATGACTTTTGGCATATTTCACTATAATTTCATGTAAACTTCATACTGTATAAACTATATTCCTTCAATTAAGGATTTTATGACATATATGTTATAAGAAGGCCATTCACATTTCTGTCATTTCCTTGGTGCAAAAAGGTACCAAGTGTATCGTTATGGTACCTTTTTGCATTAATAAAACAATACATTATATATTATTTATTTTGTGCAAAAAGGTGCCAACTGACATATGCCATCATATGGTACCTTATTGCACACACTAGTACATTGCATTTATCATTTTAATGATGTTTTGGTTATTAGATCTTTGGGCAAGGGTAAAAATTATATTTTTAAAATTAACCTGACGATTTCTCACTTAAAATGTACAGTATTACCAAGACAACTATAATATCATCCCATTGGAGCAAAAAGGTACCATCTGACAATGCTGAAATTGTTTCATGCAAAAAGGAACCAAGTACACAAATGTCAAAAATCAGCTTTAAAAAGAAAGACTAGTGAAATAAACATTAACTATCATATTCTTAATAGTATTTTTCCCAGTTGTGCAAAGTTGCACCATTTAAATAGCAGTATGTGATTTTTGCAACAATCCAAAACTTCAATTGCGTTTTTCTCAAAACTATGAAAATGTCATTTGGTAGCTTTCAGCACCAATGGGACAATATAAACTTGCCATTATTTTAAGAATTATAAGAGGCAATATAATACAAATATACATATGACTGTTCACAATGTTAACATATTGAGCAACTGATTCTGAACATATTGTCACAAATGTGTCATCTGACTCACAAATAGCCGCAGCTGTAGGTCCAGTAGTCAGTTTATACAGCTATACCACTGCTTTCATTTATCAAATTATTTTCTCTTCTTCTTTAGAGCGAAGAACTGATTTCTACAACTTGAACGTTATGATGCCGATAATCCTGACATCGTTACTGGTCTCCCTGGTGTTTGTTGTTCCCGTGGAGTCGGGGGAGAAGCTTTCATACGTGCTCACAGTTCTACTGGCACTGGCCGTTCTTCTCACACTTGTCGCAGACGCCTTACCACCTACGTCAATATCTACATCTGTTTTAGGTATTTATACGGATTAAAAGGACACACGGCAATCTTGACGTTTGAAGAACTAACGGTGTCCAGTTAGTTTTCCTGAATGACTTGTATTTGTTCAATCATTAGTATTAATTTTAAGAATAGTATATTAACATATATTGCTTTCGCGAAATGCTTTATCATTAAGTTACTGGGGAATGTCGGGTGGAGTTGGTATTCGCTGATTATAACTCTGGTGTTACTGGTCCGATCTGGTTTATTTTCGAACTCGTCCGAGCTTTCATTGATATTTAAAAATGAAGATACTAGAGAGTTGACAGCAAACAGTTAACACATTTTTCTATAATCCAAGGACCATAACTTCGGTGTTACTGGTCCGATCTGGCTGGTTTTCGAACTTGAACGAGCTTTCATCAATATCAGTTTGGTAAGGTAGGGTGCAAAATGAATACGCTAGAATGTTGACAAGAGAAAATATAGTGATTTTCGTTAATTCAATGACAATAACTCCAGTGTTACTTGTCCGATATGGCTGGTTTTCGTAATGATCCGAGCTTGCATTAATATCAATACTCTGGTAAAGCTTGGTAATGATCGGATGAAAAATGGAGGCCATAGAGTGTTTACAAGACAGAATATAGCAATTTTCGTTAATTCAAGGGCAATTACTCCTGTATTACTGGTCCTATCTGGCTGGTTTTCGATCTCCTCCGAGCTTTTATTGATACTAATAATCTACTAAAGTTTGGTAAATATCGGATGAAAAATGGAGGCGATAGAGTGTTGACAAGAAATATATAGCATTTTTTATTAATTCAAGGGCAATAACTCCGGTGTTACTTGTCCGATCTGGCTGATTTTTTAACTCTTCCGAGATTTCATTGATATTAATACTCTGGTAAAGTTTGGCAAAGATCGGATGAAAAATGGAGGCGCTAGAGTGTTGACAATACAGAATATAGCAATTTTCGTTATTTCAAGGGCAATAACTACGGTGTTACTGGTCCGATCTGGCTTGTTTTCAAATTCATCTGTTAATAATCTGGTAAAGTTTCTTAAAGATCAGATTAATAATGTAGGCGCTAGTGTGTTGACAAGACAAAATTCGGTGTTACTGGTCAGATCTGGCTGGTTTTCAAACTCATCCGAGCTATCATTGATATTAATAATCTGGTAAAGATTGGTAAAGATCGAATGAAAAATGGAGATGCTAGAGTGTTGACATAAAAAACGTAATGACGACGGACAAAAGACCATGGCATATAAGCCCTTTGGACAGTAGAGCTAAAAGATGAAAACTCACACTTTTATTTTAATTATATGCAAGCAGGTTTAAAGTCAAGCAGATATACGAATTAATAAATCAAGACGTTTTTTAAATCCTTGATCAAAACAGCAAGATTGCCATGGGTCTCTTTAAAATTAAAAACTATTGTTGATATCTTAGTTTGTTGGGTTGGCAACACAATTCTGATAACAGGTAATTCTTAGTTCTGGGTGAAAACGTTAAAAAAACGGTGTATCATTGGCGAATTTGTATTTATGTTTCTGTTTTTAGGTAAAAGCCGCTACCTATTTAATTGACGAAAACATTCTTAAGTACTGTACAGTTTAAATGTAAAATGCTGAGGTAAAAAAAATCCACAAGCTTTTATATTCAGAAAAGTATTAAAGTATTCTGCAACGTTATTCGTATGCGATTCCAAATATGAAAGACACAAACAACAACAATAAAAAAATAAAAAATAAAAAATAAAAAAAAGAAACACACACACACACACACACACGAACAAAAACACACACACACACACAAAAGAACAAACACACACACACACACACACACAAAATAGAATGTTTACCTGATGTCTTGCATGTTTCAGGTCTATATTTAGGAATAGTGCTGGTTACTGCTGCTGTTGGTGTCGTGCTTACAGTCGTCATACTGATTTTATATCACAAGAAAGAGGAACCAGTGCAGATGTCATATGGCTTGTGGTTTATCCGACTCGCTGCCAAACTGTCGCGCCATAAACTCGCCGTAAATTGTACGGGGAAGTCCGTAAGAAAAGTAGCACCCGTGGACGAGATCCCTCCGAGTCCTGAACGTGAGCACAGTGAGATGGAGATCGTGGCAGAAGCAGACTTCAGTTGGAAGGACGTGGCCTCCATACTGGATAAATTTTGTTTTATCGCATTCTCTTTTGTCACACTTGTAATGAACATTGCTTTTACTATCGCCCTCGTGGCTGGTGGAAAAGCAAATAGTCCGTGAGAAACAAACAGTCCGTGAGAACCATCGTCCGTCACCTACTGCGTGAGTTATGCTACACAGATTTTGGACAGTAGGTACGGAATTATTCCAACATGTTTGATTTCATTTTCCAACGTTAATAAAGGTTAATGGGGAAATTAAATCAAACACATATATACCCTGCAGGAAATCTCTTGTATGATTGTATTGCTATTTAGGTATACATGTAATTAACATGACTCCACTACTAAGATATCTCCGAGTGAGTGAGTGATTGATTAATTGATTGATTGATTGATTGATTGATTGATTGAGTGAGTGAGTGAGTGAGTGAGTGAGTGAGTGAGTGAGTGAGTGAGTGAGTGAGTGAGTGAGTGAGTGAGTGAGTGAGTGAGTGAGTGAGTGAGTGAGTGAGTGAGTGAGTGAGTGAGTGAGTGAGTGAGTGAGTGAGTGAGTGAGTGAGTGAGTGAGTGAGTGAGTGAGTGAGTGAGTGAGTGAGTGAGTGAGTGAGTGAGTGAGTGAGTGAGTGAGTGAGTGAGTGAGTGAGTGAGTGAGTGAGTGAGTGAGTGAGTGAGTGAGTGAGTGAGTGAGTTTTATTATAGTGACATGTGCATAATGCATTTTACAAGAAGTTTCAAAAATACCCGGCCCCATTTTATTATCGAATTTAAACATAATAGTCAATGTATACGTAAGTGTAAATCTCAAATAAAATGGTATGTTAACAAGTTTCAAGTTTCAAGTTTTATTTCATAAGCTGGGCCCAACTGGGCATGAGCATTAACAAACACAAATGAAAATAACATCAATAACAATATTTACAAAGTTGAATCATAACATAGAATATAAACACAAAATAATTTCAATTCAAGATAAAATGACTAGATGGAATGAGTTTCGTATATTAATACTGAGTAATAAATGTAAAATTAATAGGGGAAGGTGAAAAATAGTTACTTAAATTTATCAATAATTTTCTTAACAAATAATGACAGTTTTAACAATTCATAATTATCTATAGATTGAAAAATGTTTCTAAAATTATATGTATTTGCAATAATAGAATTAGAGGAAATATATTTCTTTCTTTCATTTTTAAAAAAAGTGCAAACAAAAATGTAATGAAATTCATCACCAAGCACATTTAAATGACACAAATCACAAGTTCTTAATCTTCTCTCTATATTATAAAGTCTGCCTTTTTCCACTGGGAGTTTATGATTAGAACATCTAAAATGGCAAAGTGACAATGCAAGATTCAGCGGTAAATCTACTAGATACCTCTCAAACGCAAAAGTATTTTTGAAAATTCTATAACTCACACATTTTGGGGATTCATAGACTGTGGTATTCCAGGATTGATTATATATATCTTTAATTCTGCTTTTTATTAAATTTCTAAAAACAAGTGGGGATGGAACATTTTGATTTAACCAATATTCAGAAAAACCAAGCAAGCTGATCAAGTGAAGTCTTGACATAACCTATCCAAGGAGAATGGAAAACATTGCTTTTATCAAGTTCATACATTAGTTTATACATTATACGACAAATCTTATCTTCTTTACTATTGACCAATTTACACCAGTAGTTCAGAACTCTACTCTTTATAATACAATCCATTGGCATTCTCCCAAGTTCACCATAAATCATAATATTTGGTGTTGAAGTTTTGAGTTTTAATACCATTTTACAATATTTTAACTGGAATTGATTAATAATATTTACATTCTCACAACCCCAGACCTCCGACCCATATAATAGTATTGGACTGACCATCGAATCAAATAGATGAAGTTGAAGATCAAGAGACAGACAAAGCTTTCTAGCCTTTTTAAGAACAGAGAACATGGCTTTTCTAGCCTGATCACAGAGATATTTTTTAGTTTTATTAAACTTGCCATTGTAGTTAAACTTCACACCAAGATAACTAAAGTCATCAACCACATCAAGATTTAAGCCCCCATAAGTAAATACTGGGATATTACGGATTTTACCTTTAGAAAAAACTACAACTTTAGTTTTTGCAATATTCACCTCTAGCTTCCAAGTATTACAATAATCATACATAGAATTAAGTGCTAGCTGTAGATCAGCAGCTGATTCAGCAAAGACAACAGTATCATCCGCATATAAAAGCAAATACAACTTGAGATATGTGTCAATAGTATCGTCACTAAGACGATCCCTAATACTATCAGAAAGACACTCCAGGCCATCATAGGAACCAGACATATGTTGCACTAGATCATTAAGGAAGATCGAAAACAGTATTGGGGACAGGTTTTCGCCTTGACGAACACCTGTACAACTCACAAAGAAACTGGACAAGCCTTGACCAGAACGAACACACGATTTAGCTTTATCATACAGAGAATATATAACTTTGAAAACCTTGCCATCTATATTATTCTGTAACAGTTTTTTCCACAATGCCAATCTATGTACAGAATCGAACGC
Source organism: Cyrtodaria siliqua (assembly GCA_037043455.1). Lineage (NCBI taxonomy): Eukaryota > Metazoa > Mollusca > Bivalvia > Adapedonta > Hiatellidae > Cyrtodaria > Cyrtodaria siliqua. Next base: position 11,776 of record JAWPHD010017561.1, on the reverse strand, counting down.
TTTACGGTAATCTATGAAAGAACAATAAAGTTTTTTATTTTTATGCAGATAAAAATCAACTAACATTTTTAATGTAAAAATGTGGTCTACAGTACTACACTTTTTCCTAAAGCCTGCTTGTTCTTCACCAAGAATTCCCGAGCTTTCCAAAAATTTATTTAGTCTAGTATTTAAGATTGCTGTAAACAATTTACCAAAGCAACTGAGTATTGTTATGCCTCTATAATTATCAGGGTTATTTATATCTCCTTTTTGTTTATAGATTGGAAAAATTACCCCTTTACACCAGATTTCTGGAATACTTGCATTGTTTAGTACAAGATTGAAAAAACTTTTTAATATGGGTAACATGATGTCCTTTGAATGTTTTATATATTCATTCAAGATATTATCATAAACAGAACAAGCCTTATTATTATTCAGGCTGTTTATAGCAACTAAAATCTCTTCATTACTTATCTCATTATTTAACTCATAATTGTATTCAGAAATATTTGATAAATCAATAGGGTCAAATGAATCATCATTATCTGTATTCCCTTCATTTAACTTACTAAAATGTTCAAAAAAAACCTCAGATGTTATATCTGAAATAACCTTTTTTTTATCATTTGAAAACTTATTTAATAGAGACCAATATGATTTTGGGTCGGACTGCTTAAGGTTACGGAACTTTTTATTCAAATCTTGGTGAAACTGACTATAACGTTTACTTATTTCTTTTTTATACATCTTACTACTGTCTTTTAAAGACTGTAAATTAGAATTTGAGTTACAACGCCTATAATCTGATTTTGCCCTCAAATATGCAAGTCGCTTGTTTTTACATGACGAATCGAACCACGGCTTATTTTTATTTTTTGGCAATCGACTACTTTTTGAAGTTGATACTAATTTAACCATGTCCGCTTTATCAGCAGCATTTACATAGATACTAGATAATTTTTCAGTAACAGAGTCTATATTTAAAATTACTTCTTCTCTTGGGCACACCGATAAGTTTTCTAAGTCTTGCAAAATATTATTAAGTTCTTCTCGGTCAAAACTATTCCTAAATTCTGATTTTAGATCACGATTCCAAGTTGTTTTAATAACCTCTGGACTCTCGGTCGACCCTTCTTCATTATTAGAATTTATAATTTCACTTTTACATAGAATTGAAAACTTGACAGCCTTGTGTACATCTGATAAAAGTGGGTCAAAATCCAAAATATCAAAAGAGCTAAACATAGGGAAAAGCTCAGACAATGGGTTATATTATAATAAAGTTGCACGTGTTATTGTTTGTCGGAGGTAGAGTACTGTCTGATTGGTTGAAATAGAAAATGATTGAGAAATAGAAAATGACTGAAAACTCGCGCCATGTTAATTAAGGCGAAAGACATTTTGGAGTTAAGTCCAGTATATATGTTGCTGACTTCTACAAACGATGTGTTATGTGTTGTCCCAGACTGTATACCTTCAAAGCAGGGTCTTTGAATGTAATTACCATTAACTTGACCATATATATAACGATACAGATAACACTGATACATTTCAAATGCCAGCAAGACCGTCTCAAGAATTTTTAATTGACCAAAATAAATAAATACTTTAGTTTTTTTTCATAACCTTCATCCATATACGAGTATAAAAGCCCGTTCTGTATCGCAATACGTTTTACGCGATCTCTACGACGTCAAGAAACGTGTGGAGTTGTTTGTAGTTGTGCAAGCACTCGCATAATCTTCATCCATGGACCTGTATGTATGCACATTTTGTATCGCAGTACTTTTTACTCGAGCTCTAGGACGTCAGGCATAAAGTTAAACGTTTTGAGTTGTTTGTAGTGGTGCAGGCTCTTAAATATCCTTTACCCATATTCGTGTATATATATGACCATTTTATTATATCGCAGTCCTTTTACGTGATCTCTACGACGTCAGGTATGACATTAACCTTTATCCGTAGGCTGGTATATATGCCCATTTTGTTTCGCAGTACTTTTTTAGGCTGGCATATATGCCCATTTTGTTTCGCAGTACTTTTTTACGTGATTTCTAACGACGTCAGGCATGACGTTACACGTTTGGAGTTGTTTGTAGTGGTGCAGCCAATACAGATGGCTTTATAATATTGTTTCTGTAGCTTGGGATCCAGTACAAAGTTGAGAGTTCGTTTTTGCTATCCGTCGACGCCGGCCTTGTCACCATGACACTGACATATATGATAGGAAACAACTTCCTTTTGTTTAGAATCAGTGCCGATTTACTAAAATAAAACCTTGACGTATGGAAGACATCAGGCCATAATGACATAATGAGCTGTTTTATCATCAGGAACTGGAAAAAATAAAATGATTGGATTCCTGTTTTTAATTACGAAAGCCTAGGTGTTAAATGAAGGTAATCAGGTTTTGCTGTATAAAAATAGATACGGGACATTTATGGCATTAATTATCATCTTTTTCTAATTTGAATTGGCGTTCTGGTGTATATTTTCTCTACGATACCATGTTATACTAATCCTCAACGGAGTGGACGATCCGAGCACGACAAGCATCAACTCGATAAATGAAGGCAGTCTATACTTGGGACCGTTGGCAAAGAAATGCCGAATGTTTTAATGCATACTGTTAAAATCAGAGATTACACGACCAGCCGGAGCATACCACAAGATCACATCTTTACATCCGCAGTCCTTTGGAATGTTCATATTTATATTAAGTTGTATACATGTATAAATAGATATTCTATGTATTACTCTTAAATCGAACGACTTGGCATCACGGGAAAATGACAAGTACACAAACAGAGTTTCTATATTTCTCTCAAACCACACAACTTGACAACATGGGCAAATGATAATAAATGCTGAAAAGGGGATCCCCTGGAAGCAACAAATGCAAACAAGATAGAAAAATCGGTTTTATTGAGTATGTTCATGAGAGGTAATATAAGGTGCAACACCACACACATATATATATTCTATAATACTCACAACACACATGCCATGGCATCATGAAGAAACGTTACCGTTTTATATATCAGACATTAAATTTAGTTAATTGTAAACATCGGTTTTCATTCAACAGGATAACGAGATTTGTTAAAATTACATTTAGTATACATAAAAATTACATGGTTAGTAACATAGAATTTCAGCTGTTATTTTGGCGAGTATAAGATAAGTGATAAATGCGAGCCTCTGTCAGTAGTATTTATCACTTTTCGAAACGAGCCAAAATACAACTGAAATTCTAAGTTACTAAACATGTAACTTTTTTATCATGCAAACTGTTTAAAAAAACATTATTTACCTGAAAAACAATGGAAACAACAGCTCGTCTGCTGCGGTCAAAATACAAATGGAGGATGTTTTGTCAAGGGAAGTAACTTCGGCACAATATGTTTTCGGCCGTTAAATGTAATTATATTGATAAGAAATATATGCAAAATACTTTCTTTTGATAATGCGTTGTATTCCTAAACTGATAAGTATAAAACATAAATGTGTATATGTGTGGCTCAAGTGGTTGATTCACATTGGGGAATTTTCAGTAATTTATATGTTCGACTGCCATTTGCTCAATGCAGGGCAAAGGATTTTGCCATAAATTTCACTACAACTAATATTCCCCGCCCACACACGCACAACCACAGACTCCATATTATATAGCCAGTATAGTGATACAGGCCCTGTCGGGCCTCTTGCTAATAATAAACTTATAAGTTCACTTTTTTTTATTTTTGATATATAATTAATAGTATAATCGTTTTCGAATAGATATTACATTTAAAAAATGGTTGTTCTTCTTTAAATGATAATTATATAACATACAGTAGGATGGGCATAGCAGCTGGCGGAAAGCATATTTTCAACCGTATTATTATTGTTATACTTATATTTAAAATAAGATATTTGGTACATTGGAAATCTTTTGACACAATAGGAAAAAAAGATAGTGAGTTACATGTTTATCGAAAATGAATATACACATTTTGATATCGGTGAATAATATCAATATTTGAAAATTTATATATATGTATTCTGTATGAACATGTTATGGAAGCTTCAGAAAAATAAAAAAATAAAAATTCAACTGGAGATTGCATTGATTAATTCAAGACTAATATATGCATATATCTGTAATGTTTCATACTTAATTAATTTATTAAATATTTTGAGGATATATTACTAAAATATTTATGTTTACGTCTTAAAATTATAATTATTCTGCATACAGTAGGGTGGGCGTAGTAGTGACTGAATGCAAAATATAACACGGCCCTACATGATGAAATAAAAATAATGAATTGGAATTGAATTGGATTTTATAGTCGCACCAACAGCTAAAGTCATATGGCGACTTTCCAGCTTCTATTGGTGGAGGAAGATCCCAGGTGCCCCTCCGGGCAATTTTCGTGCACGGGCGGGCACCTGGGTAGAACCACCGACGTTCCGTAAGCCAGCTGGATAGCTTCCTCACATAAAGATTCCTAGGCCCCTGAGGGATCGAACCTACAGCGGTGAGGGGCAAGTGATTTCAAGTAGAGACGTGAACCACTCGGCCACGGAGGCCCCAAATAAAAATATAATACATGTAGTAATGAATATTGGATTGTATATATTACTTACTAATATGATTCCTCAGACAGAGTATGATAGTTCTGTCTAACTTTACAGCACATAGAAATGGAAAACATAAATAACAATACAAATAATTATGTTTTTAATCAGCTGACAATGATATTTATTCACACATTTACATCTGGCAAAGATAAAAAAAGGATTATTACATGTTATTTATCCTTGAGGTTTATACATGTAATTACCACATTGCTTAGTTCTGATTCTACCCAGGAAGCCATCGAGAGTGATAAGTTGCAAGAACTTGTTTCGCAATAGATGTAAAAATAAATACGTTTCAATAAATACATATGTACGAGTATATATTAATAAAACAAATACATCACGTACGCGCTCTCGCGTATGTATATATATATATATACATCACTAAGTCAAGGAGCATACATACATTGCATTAACATGTCTGTATGCGTATGTCAAGTTGACTAAGACTGAATGGATAGGACACCTAAGTAAATGAATGAGTTGTTGCATGGAATTACTAAAATTCATGTAGTTTGTTACACACTATAATCTGCTATATAAATACATTATGTTCTTGCTCATCTCACCAGTGATAATTATGTATAAATATGAATATTATTTAAACATGTTCATGGGCCAAGAAATAAACTATAATCTATACATGCATGCATATATCTCAGAGTTAGGATATACAAAACCATCCATCTACAGTGTATATAATCTATACATTATAGCTATATATATTTTGGACTCTTATCAGAGTCAGGTTATATATAACCACCCATCTCCAAGGCCTATATAATAATCTATAAAGTTATGTATCAATACCTTTGATATATATATATATATATACATATACTGGACTCTCATCAGAGTCGGGTTATATTAAACTATCCATTTCCAATGTCTATAAGCTATAATATGTACATTATGTATCTCTACCTTTGATATATAGTGGACTCTCCTCTAGGTCAGGTTGTATAAAACCACATTTTTCCGGGTTCTGTAATCTGTACATTTATTCCAATATATATCAAAGGTATACAAACATAAATATACAGATTATATATCCTTTTGTGATGGGTGGTTTATATAACCCGACTCTGAGAAGAGTCCGATATATATCAGGAGTATAGATATATAACTGTATAGATTATAGATACTGGGGATGTTAGGCTTCATGTAAACTGACTCTGAGAAGAGTCCGATATATATCAGGAGTATAGATACATAACTGTATATATAATAGACACTGGAGATGTTAAGTTTCATGTAACCCGACTCTGAGAAGAGTCCGATATATATCAGGAGTATAGATACAGAACTGTTTAGATAATAGACGCTGGAGATGTTAGGTTTCGTGTAACCTGACTATGAGAAGAGTCCGATATATATCAGGAGTATAGATACATAACTGTATAGATAATAGACACTGGAGATGTTAGGTTTCGTGTAACCTGACTATGAGAAGAGTCCGATATATATCAGGAGTATAGATACATAACTGTATAGATAATAGACACTGGAGATGTTAGGTTTCGTGTAACCTGACTCTAAGAAGAGTCCGATATATATCAGGAGTATAGATACATAACTGTATAGATAATAGACACTGGAGATGTTAGGTTTCGTGTAACCTGACTCTAAGAAGAGTCCGATATATATCAGGAGTATAGATACAGAACTGTATTGATTATAGACACTGGAGATGTTAGGTTTCGTGTAACCTGACTATGAGAAGAGTCCGATATATATTAGGAGTATAGATACAGAACTGTATTGATTATAGACACTGGAGATGTTAGGTTTCGTGTAACCTGACTATGAGAAGAGTGCGATATATATCAGGAGTATAGATACATAACTGTATAGATAATAGACACTGGAGATGTTAGGTTTCGTGTAACCCGACTCTAAGAAGAGTCCGATATATATCAGGAGTATAGATACAGAACTGTATAGATAATAGACACTAGAGATGTTAGGTTTCGTGTAACCCGACCCTAAGAAGAGTCCGATATATATCAGGAGTATAGATACAGAACTGTATAGATAATAGACACTAGAGATGTTAGGTTTCGTGTAACCTGACTATGAGAAGAGTCCGATATATATCAGGAGTATAGATACATAACTGTATAGATTATAGACACTGGAGATGTTAGGTTTCGTGTAACCTGACTCTAAGAAGAGTCCGATATATATCAGGAGTATAGATACATAACTGTATAGATTATAGACACTGGAGATGTTAGGTTTCGTGTAACCTGACTATGAGAAGAGTGCGATATATATCAGGAGTATAGATACAGAACTGTATAGATAATAGACACTGGAGATGTTAGGTTTCGTGTAACCTGACTCTAAGAAGAGTCCGATATATATCAGGAGTATAGATACATAACTGTATAGATTATAGACACTGGAGATGTTAGGTTTCGTGTAACCTGACTCTAAGAAGAGTCCGATATATATCAGGAGTATAGATACAGAACTGTATAGATTATAGACACTGGAGATGTTAGGTTTCGTGTAACCTGACTCTAAGAAGAGTCCGATATATATCAGGAGTATAGATACATACTGTATAGATAATAGACGCTGGAGATGTTAGGTTTCGTATAACCTGACTCTAAGAAGAGACCGATATATATCAGGAGTAATTAATAATTAGTATAATAGTTGATAAGCATCTCGTTGTTTACATGAAAGATAAACGTTTTAAACTCTGTTTGAACTTCCAGGCAAATCACGAATATATTAGGTTACTACACATTTTGTCTAAGTGAAAAAGTGGGCATAACTGTGCCAAGATATGTTGCAGAATTATGTGACTCGCGCATGTCATGCTATTTATTGATACCAAACACATATGTGAAGTTTCATTCAAATCGGTCCCGTGGTTAAACAGGTTATTAGGTTACATATACTCATATTTAACACAATTTGACGAAGTATAAAACGGGCCAAATAGGTTGCACAGTTATGTAGCTTACGCGTGGCATGTGATCCATTTATCCCAAATACATGTATGAAGTTTCACTGCATTATGCCAAGCCGTTTCTGAGATATGAGCTTACCGATAAAAAAAAATGGTTAACCAGCGCCGACGGAAATGCTGCATGACGCCGGGGCAAATATAATAGCTAGTCGTTTCTCGTCGGTAAAAACGTAGTGGATTACCTACTTACCTTATCATAATGGGTAAAGTTTATCGAAATATATCATTATCTTTCATAAACAGGACTCAATAAAATAAAAAAACGAGCCTATGTTTACTACTTAGATGCTTTCGTTGCTTCAAAGGAACCGCTTTTCAACATGTATTCTTATTTGCTTGTAGTATATAACTCTAGTCGGTTAATTAACATCTTCAAATTACAGTTACGCATATGCTGTCGTTGCGGTTCATACTAATTCCCATTCCAACATGAAAAAAACACCAACGCCGTGTTTCGCTATCAGTCAGCTCCGCCCATTTTATGCTCCACCCTTTACTCTGAGGAGAGTCAAGAAGAATATGACTGTGAGGGGAGTCAACGAACGCTTACCGACCGACACCCGCCCAGGAACCACAGTGGATGAAGTTAATCGACGATAGGTAGGCTGCAATTTTTTTATTTCTTTTTGTTTACAGTACTGTCCTCAATGAGCTGAACGTACCAGTCGATGCGCGATGGTACGATGGTACGATGGTGATGGATGGTACGATGGCGATGGTACGATGACGCGATGGTACGATGGGGCGATGGTACGATGACGCGATGGTCCCTCCCTCCCTCACTCACTCACTCACTCACTGATTGATATCTCTCATTGATATCCAATTTATTTACCATTTATTTATCATTTGATCACTCACTCACTCACTCACTCACTCACTCACTGATTGATATCTCTCATTGATATCCAATTTATTTATCATTTGATCACTCACTCACTCACTCACTCACTCACTCACTCACTCACTCACTCACTCACTCACTCACTCACTCACTCACTCACTCACTCACTCACTCACTCACTCACTCACTCACTCACTCACTCACTCACTCACTCTCACTCACTGATTGATATCCCTAATTGATATCCAATGTATTTACCATTTTATATCTCTTTGATATCCTTTCTCATGAAGCATCCTTTGGAGAATAAAAAAAATCACACTGTCTGTTTATACTTTTTTGTTTTAACTTCAGGTTGGAAAACAAGAAGTATGGACTAATAAGCATTGAATAAAATGCAGAAATGTGGAAAGCAGTCTTCGCAGAACACAGGCAGCTCTCTCCAACCTGCAATGGTTTCCTATGCTGGAATATGAAAAAGAGCAAAAACGCGGACTGGGTTGGAGAGAGCAGACTGCATGCAACAAATGTACATACGTTTCCAAGATGTTCAGCCTATACGATGAAGTACCAGCCTGTGGTCCTGGGCGCCGTGCAGCCACAATAAATCGTGGACTTCATGTTGGACTTAGCCAGACACCGATAGCTGCGACCAGTTTTTCGAAGATATGCTGTAGAATTAATGGTCCACCTCCGTCAAAATCTGGAATGCAGAAAAATGCAAACATAGTCATGAATAAAATTCAAGACAAAAATAAAGAAGACATGACCCGCCGCTGTCAGAGACTGAAAGAGTTAAATATTATAAAAGGACGAAAACTAAACACAATCAATGTTCAGTGTCATGGCTCATATAACAATGCCATTTATTCAGGCATTGGTAAACCCCCATTTCAGCCAGCTACACAAGTCCATTATTTATTTGCGGAAAATGAGACCTCGAATAATGATATAATTGATTTACTTACAAAAAACTAACTTTACTCCATTCAAAATCACGAAATTAATTTTGAACCTGGCAATCACATGGGTGAATGTTCGGCAAACATTCCAATGACCAAGATCATTGGTAATGAAGAGGCTTGGGCAAAGGAATGCTTTACTGGTCTCGCACGTGATGGCTTTGGACAACAGAGCCCGTCTCGTCTGCACATAGAGCAGCCCAACATTTGTTTACAAGTGGCATTATTGATACCACTCCTATTCCATTGTCACAGGCGATTTATTCAAAATATGACGGACATAAACACAATTATGCCTGGAAGAACTAAACAAGAAAGACAGAAATTACACAGTAACTTTGCAAACGATATTGCGCACAGATGTCAAGCTGAATTTAGCCAGGTCATAAAAAATACCCGGGCGACATTGCGAAAGTTAAATCTGTTTATGCCTATGATTCTGTGATACAGTGTTATCAAGCAAATCATGATCTGTGTATGAAATCTTCTTTTGTGCGCATGCAAAAGAGTAATGTATCTTTGCTTGAAAATAGTTCATTTTTAACTCCTGATTTCAAAATGAGCCCTCGGCACGGACCAATGAAAGGTTACGAAAATGTATTTTTTACCATCTAGGTCCAGCAATGTTAGAAAAAACACAGAAAAACGGAAAAGAAAGCGAGTGTATACACTTTATCGAACGCACCAAGAGGAAATTAAATATATAAAAAATATGCTTTTGCCTGTAAAGGAAGAAAATGCTTCCACTTCCAATTCCAACCAATCTTGTTTTATTTTTAAAAATTTAAAAAATAACACATATACTAATATGTCAATGTTTGCTAGATATTTATAATAAATAACCACTGCACTGTTATAAATTCCTGAACCGAACTGTGCATTAAAATATCTGCATTCCAGTGCGTGTCTATACAGCCAATTTCTTGTCCGATGTCATTCTAGGTGACGTGATGTCAGGTATCACGTCATAATTCAAGTTTGTCATAATGAACATTTAGGGTCTATTTACCCTAATAGGGGGGGGGGGGGGGGGGGGGGGGATGGGGGAGCTGCGATTATTGATTGTTTGTAAGGGGGGGGGATGGGGGAGCTGCGATTATTGATTGTTTGTAAATTTGATTCTAAATAAAACCACATCACACCTTCAACTCAAAAAATGGAATGCGAAAAGTGAGACCGTGTCCACTGGCTTTGGTTCCTGCTGTGATTTCGTTCGGCATTTGTCTCGCGTGCTTCTAAAACCAGGTGGGCAAAATTCACACTAAGGCAATTGTGGCACAAGTGTGAAACCTCAAATTTCAATCCAGATCCTTCTTCAAAGGGCATATCTGACCTTGAGACCCTGTTTCCAATCATATATGCAAGCCTATGTGCCCTCTAACGGGTTCGTTCACCATTTGGCCAAAAAACTTGCATACAAACATATTTTCCATGTTCAAGCCACCCAGTCCAGAGCAAACAGCCCTTCCTATCACCACCAAGGTCAACTTTTTTATAAAATTTTACATACAATGACTTCCAGAAGTCCTCCATTTTGTTTGCAGACCACAATGAAATGCAAATCACATGAAAGTTATTTTTAATTTCTTGGAAAACACGTGATAATGCACTCACCTGATGATGCAATGTTGCCTGTTTTGGGTTGCGGACTACTAGTTAACTTCCCATAGACGGCTGTATGAGGTGACAGCTGGTTACTGACACACCTAAACATACAATGTCCAAATTCTGGTTCTTATTTCCAAGAAATTTTCATGAAAAATCCATCAAATCCATAAAATAGCCACCTTTCCCCTAAGCAAATTCACTTGCCAATTCTCTGTTTACATTCATGTCAGATCCGCAGTAAAAAAAATGGCCGAAATCTCATTTGCAGTTAATGTTACCAAAACATGGGAAAAAAAAGTGTTGTGCAAAACTTTTATTCCCAATAAATGCACCCATCTTAGCTAACATGTTACACATCTAAAACTTCAATTTGCAATATTGTCACAGCATTTTCAAATTTTCATGACCCTTCACTCCTGCTGCAGGTCAATCATCCGGGAAAGGGACGTGGCCTGTTTTAATGTATATTTAGGACACCGCAACTTTTAGACTTAATCAGTGGAAATTATAGAGATAGTTTGTCTGAGTGCCGCAGAGGGGATTACTGCTAGGACGTTCGAACAAAGGGTACTGACTTTAGACTTAATCTGTGTGCGACAGGATACGTCTTTTGTATGAAAAACCACTAAGGGTATTAGTGTCAGGATGCTGTAACAAAAGGTATTGACACAGTAAATTTACCTCCCACCGCAATAGAGAACATGAACAACAAGATTTGACATGTTGGGACATGTACTTCTATAAATAACTGTAACGTTTGGTTTCTAT
>JAWPHD010017560.1:0-44017 GCA_037043455.1 Cyrtodaria siliqua | reverse complement strand
GAACATTAATAAACTTACTATATCAGCTATTTTCTCCGATTCCCTTTCCAGCCTTACCGCCATTAAAGATAGAAAAAAGCAAATCTAGACCGGACCTAATTTCGGACATATTAACATACTGGGTTTATCCATTAATTTAGAATGGTGCCCAGCCCATGTAAATATTTCCGGCAATGAAAAGGCCGAATTAGCTTGTAAAGCTGGATTGGACCATCCTTTTATTGATAAACACGTAGCATTTGGACCTTCATAAGTTTATTCCTGTATCCATAAAACAATTAATGTTAAACTAAATCATTACCTAACTAATCAGACAAATAAACGGGACGAATTAAAATCTAAACTCCAGCAAATTTCTATCCTCTAAACCTTAATAATTTACTCGATCCCGAAAAAAGACACAAATAATTGGTTTTCAGCGCTCTTGGTGACTATATTAAAGCCACCCACTTCGAAAAGAAAATCTAAATCTTTTATTATCTCATTTCCCCCATCTTTTAACCATATCCTACAGCATAACCCCCATTGTTTAAAAGCAATAAACTACTTATGACATTTTTGAACATATCCCATATTTACCATATCTTCCAATTTCCATATAATACCCAATATTTAGTGAGTAAATTGGTCTGAATACTTTTGAAGGAGACATGGGATGCGCTTGTTATTTTAAGCATCCTAGGTGTCCCTCAATTGCTATAAAAGACCTTCCTCAATAGGTGATATACCTCCTTCATGTACCTATAAGGTAATAAGATCACTTCACTTTATTACTGTGGAAAACAATTCAATAATTGATATAAGTATAACATGGGACTGATCCGGTGTATCGAAGTAAAGTGACCCCCATAGAATAACGACCCCCGGTCATTATTCCCCATAGAATAACGACCCCCCCCCCCCCCCCCCCTGCCATTATTCTTTAGAAAAAGTGACCCCTTTTCTATAAAATACTGATCCCCGTTAAAAAATAATGACCCCCCTTGATGATATCTATAAAATATTGACCCCCATCTAGTCGATCACTAACTGAATATTAACTACTACAAGTGTTATTATTGCTAATACTTGTTGTTGTTGTTGTTGTTGTTGCTGCTGCTGCTGCTGCTGCTGCTGCTGCTACTGCTGCTGCTGCTTTCGAAGAAGTAGTAGTACTTACAAATTTCATGAAGAAAATTTGTTTTCGTGTTACTCCAGGAAATTTGACAAAACCTTCAACCAGGAAGAGAACCTCACGTGCGCGTCCGTTTATAGCCCTTTTAAGATTTTTTCCACAATTGTGACCCTTGAGATGGCTGATAATATACAAAAAGCTTTGAGAAGTCGAGCGAGCTCTTGTTCATCATATTGATACATTGGTGCAGTTATTTACCATGCTTTGCAAAATCCGTTAGCAATTCAAGAGTTCATTACGACAGTTTTTGTACCTCAAAAGGTCAAATGTAATGACCCTTTGTTTTTGCCGCTGCGGTACGCTTTAACCGTTGAACCGTTGAACAGCTATCTAAAATCAACAGAGTGACTGTGATTTGTTGCTTGAAAAAGAAAGCCACATGTGGTTGGGAAGCTCTCAAACTATTTTACATGTAAAGTACATAATAGTGCGCGTGACAATATTGTTGAAATATTGTTGAAAGCGACAACGTGAAGCCCAATACCGACAGTGAATACAATTCCCATTCATTTAGTTCGACTTAAAGCGGTCTGGCGGCGTCTCCCTTTGATCTGCAAGCCAGTTGTGTCACTCGGTGCGAAAAAGTTGACGACTGAGGCTGATTTGTGCTTCAAAGGAAATGCCGAATTGCTAAAGAATTTTGCCAAAACGTAGTAATACACACGCCGCTTTGGTCCTACCTTGCCCCAACTATACATGCTTTTGTTTTGCCACTGAATGCGACATTCGGCTAATGTTCAAAAGAAGCCACTTCTTTCAGGCCCGTATCCAGAGTTTTTCAAAGGGGATGCGTAATCGAGCCGGGGAGACGGGGAGAGTGCGGGAGGAACTGTCCTCGTCCCGCAGGCTGGTGCGGGTGCCCCCCAACCCCATCCCCTGAAGACATTTTCAATAATCAAACTCAAATGGCGCGATCTGGTGCTTTCTGGGTGTGTTGGAATGAGCTGATTTTCCCGGAACTCCCACAGGGAAAGGGAGTTTTGGGGTTCTCACCTTAGAACTTCTAAAAAAATAGACATCAAATTGTGCGATCTGGTGCTTTCTTGACGAAACATTGGTCTTCCTTTCCCGGAACAGTCCCTCCCGCAATGGGGGGTGGGGGGTCCTCACCTAAGAACTTCTTGAAAAAAACGTCAAATGGTGCGATCTGGTGCTTTATGGACGAAAAACTGATCTTCCTTTCCTGGAGCAGTCTTCCCGCAGTGGGGGGGGGGGGGGGGGGGGGGGGGGGGGGGGGCATCTCCCAAGAAATAAAAACATATACGGTTAATGGTGCGATCTGGTGCATTCTGGGCGAAATAATGATCTTCCTTTCCCGGAGTGTGTTTTGGGGTCCTCACCTCAGAATCTCTTACAAAATAGACATCAAATGGTTCAATCTGGTGCTTTCTGTACCAAACAATGATCTTCCTTTCCCGGAGCAGTCCCTCCTGCAGGGGGGATTGGGGGTCCTCACCCAAGAAATTAAAAAAAAGAGGGGTCTTTTGACGGATATGTGAGACACGTTTGACAAATAACTTTAAATATTAACTTGCGAATTAAGTATATTTCACAGTTCTAATTCTGAAAACATAGGCTCATAGCGGTCTCTCTGAAAGGCGATGGTAAGATGGCAATGCACGATAACGCGATGGTAAGATGGCGATAGTGCGATGGCAAGATGGAAAAATCGCGCATCACCATCTTATCATCGCCATCTTACCATCGCGCATCGCCATCTTACCACCGTGCATCGTCATCTTACTATCGAGCATCGTCATCTTAGAGTAAAGGCGATGCGCGATAGTAAGATGGCTATGAGCTATGGTAAGGTGATGCGCGATACGCGATAGTAAGATGGCGATGCGAGATGGTAAGATGACGATGGAAAAAAACATCGCGTTATCGCGCATCGCCATCTTACCATCGTCCTCGTACTATCGCGTATCGCGCATCGTTTTCCGACCGAGCCTGAGCAGATCAGTTGTTCAGACAACATGCCCATCTCCGAATGGTTTTCTGTCACTTTCGAAGTCAATCCGCACGAACTCAACCTGGAGGGGTTGGAGTGGGTCGGACCCCATCGAATGATATGAGTCATTCCGTCGTCAATGCAGACAGCAGAGGTCCAAACTCCAAAATAGCCATTGAAACTGTATGTGGGCCCATCTCCGGCTAGTTTTTGTCGCATTAAGAGACTTGACCTGGTGGAGGATGGAGTGGGTCGGACCCCTAGTCGGGTGGTATGAGTCGTTCCATAGCGAATGCTTCGGTATGCCGAAGGCAGGGACCCGAATTGCCCCCCGACGCTGTATGTGGGCCAGTCTCCGGCTGGGTTTTGTGACCTTCAGAGAGTCAATCCGTCCGGACTCGACCTGGTGTACGTGGAGTGAGTCGGACCCCACGTCGGGTGGTATGAATTCTTCCGTCAAGAACACTATGGTATGCTGACGGCCGAGGAACAAACTTAGACACTGTCTGTGGTCCCAGATACGGCTGGTAAGTTTCGCCTTCTGAGTCAATCCGCATTAACTCGAGTGGGTCGGACTCCCTATTGAGTGGTAGAAGTCCTTCCGTAGGGAATGCTTTGGTATGCCACTGACACTCCATTTTCGGGCATCCGCCGTCGCTATACCGGAGTATTCCCGACGGAACGACTCCATTCGACGAGGGATCCGACACTCTCCAACGCTCACCAGGTCGAGTTCGTGGGGTTTGACTCGGCAAAACCCAGCCAGTAATTGACCCACAGACAGTGTCTTTGTCACGTTCTGTCCCCCGCCGTCGGCAATCACGAGTATTTCCGATGGAATGAATAACACAAGCCGACGAGTGGTCCGACGCTCTCCAACCGCGGATTGACTGAAGGTGACAAAAACAGCCGGAAATGAGTCCACGTATATTGTCAGGGGGCCTTTCAGGACGGAACAATTCATACCAACCGACTGGGGTTCGACCCACTCCAACCCCCACTAGGTCGAGTTCGGGTTGATTGACTCTGAAGGTGACAAAAACCAGCCAGGGATGATCAACATACAGAGTTATGGGCCGTTATGGGTCTAAGCCGTCGGCATACCAGAGCCTCCCTGACGAAACAAGTTATACCACCAGATTTGGGGTCTACCCCAATAGATCAAGTTCGGGCGGATGATCTCAGAAGGCGACAAAACCACCCGGAGCTGGGTCCACAGACAGTGTCCATGTTTGCTCCTCTACCTTGGGAATACCAGGGTATTCCTAACGAAACGACTCATACCACGAGACTTGGGGTGCGACACACTCCAACCTCACTAGGTCGAGTTCGGACAGAATGATTCCGAATGCGACAAAAACCACCTAGACCTGGGTCCACAGACAGCGTCCGTGTTTGGTCCTAAGCCGTCGATATACAAGACTATTACCGACGGAACGACTAATACCATCCGATGGAGGGTTCGACCCACTCCAAACACCACCAGGCCGAGTTCGGGCGGATTGACTCTGGATGAGACAAAGACCAACCGGAGATGGGCCCACATACAGTGTCAGGGGCTTTTCGGGCATCTGTCGTCGACATACCATAGCATTTCCGACGGACCAACTCATACCTACCGACTGGCCGTCCTACCCACTCCAACAACCACTAGGTCGAGTTCGGGCGGATTGACTCTGAAGGCGACAATGAACAGCCACATCTGGGACCTCAGGCAATGTCCGTGTTTGGTTCCCAGCCGTCAGCATAATTATCAGAGTATTCTCGACGGAAGGGTCGATACCACCTGACGAGGGGTCCGACCCAATCAACCAGACCAGGTCGAGACCTGGTGGATTGACTGAAGGTGACAACAATCAGCCGGAGATGGGCGTACGTACAGGTGGCATTTCGGGCCTCTGCGAATCGTCATTTAACTTCGCGTAGTGGAGTCATAATATTATGACCGGCCGGGGGTCACTTTTCTTTAAAAAATAATGACCGGGGTTCGTTATTCTATGGGGTCACAATTCTTCGCGGGGGTCATTTTACTTCGCGTGGGGGGTCATAATATTATGACCGGGGTGGTCACTATTTTTTAAAGAATAATGACCGGGGGGTCGTTATTCTATGGGGGTCACTTTACTTCGTCACACCGGCGGACGCGTTGAGGCGATGTTTGAGTCTGATGACAACGCACGCACAATGGTCCATGATCAATTACATTCTCTCATATATATAATGTAATACAACTGCACTGTTTGACGGCCCAGTGGATCAGCTTGTAAGTTGTGTCTGCTGGGCTCGAAACCACTGACATTATTGAACATATCCCTTATTTACCATATCTCCCAATTTCCATATAATACCCAATAATCGGTCTGAATACTTTTGAGGGAGACATGGGATGCGCTTATAATTTTAGGCATCTAGGTGTCCCTCAGATGCTATAAAAGACCTTCCTCGATAGGTGATATACCTCCTTCATGTACCTATAAGGTAATAAGATCACTCCACTTATATTACTGTGGAAAACAATTCAATAATTGATACAGGTATAACATGGGACTGATTATAACATAATAATAATAATATAACAATGAACGCGTTGGGGCGATATTTGATTCTGATTACATCGCAGGTACACCGGTCCAAGATCAATCACATACTCTCATATATACAATGGAATACAACTGCACTGTTTGACGGCCCAGTGGATCAGCTTGTAAGTTTTGTCTGCTGTGCTCGACAACACTGACATTATTGAGCATATTCCATATATACCACATCTCCCAAGTTCCATATAATACCCAATATTTAGTGAGTAAATCGGTCTGAATTGTTTGACATTTAGTTAGACGGTCGTTGAACTAGCTTTCTATCTGGTAATCAATACGGATTTTTCTAAATTATATTGATTGGGTTACTTGAATGAAAATTTAGGTTACTGTTCTTTGCTAGCCTAGACGGTCGTTGTACTGGATTTCTAGTACAGACCAACGACATATCTATTTTCTGCATGTATACGCGTATAGTCATCGTCATCATTTTGTTTTCTGTTGTTCAATACTCCCACCTTTAAACATATCCTGCAGCATAACCCACATTGTATAACATGTCTAAACTACCCATGATAATATCATATCCCAAATTTACTATACACCTCCTCAATAGGTGATATACCTCCTTCATGTACCTATACGGTAATAAGATATATCTTGTCTTTTCATTTAACTATCTTTGGAAGGAAAAAATCCACCTATTCTTTCAATATATCTAAAGCCTGCTCTAACCATTTTTATATCTATGTTACAATATATGAGATAAAGAGTGAGTGGATGCCACATATGTTTATAGTACACTTAAACATTGAATATCCCATTAATATCTCCGACAAAAACTTAGTTGTATATACACATTTTTAATACTTATTACCACTTGTTTTATCAGAAGCGTCGGATATTTTAGTTTTATCTATAGGCAGTCGATCATTATTAGGGCAGGCTTCTGTTCCACTATATCACATAATATCTATGTATATCGTTAATCATTGCCCTCCCCAGTGTGGCCTCCAAGTGGCGGCTCTGTATGGACACCCTTCCTCAGACGAAGCTCTCTAGACGGTATTAAGAGAATTCGGATGCTGAGGACGGGTGCCTGACAAACCGCATTTGGTATTTTTATAATTTTTTATAACCTTTTATATGCAATATATTTTAACATTGCAGTAAATTAAACAAGGGAGCAATGATCAGACAAAATATGGATAAAGTACATATATAAATAAATAATTAGAACAGTTTTAACTTACTAGAGACTGTTTTGATAGTTCACACACTCCTGACCCATGCCACCAGCTGTTACTCTTTTTCGATGGCCTGTCTATTTGATGTAAGTTATTTAAAAAATAAATAATATTTGTTGAACCCCATAATCGTCCTTGGGCCATATATTAAAGTGTCTGCTTTGTTCTTGTCATTTCTTGAAATATGATAACGTTAACATAATCTCCTTAGAATAATTATAATTAATGAATAAATAAAATAAACTACCTAGAAACGCTCGCCAAAAGGCATTGTGCCATCTATATATCTTCGTTTTATCTTATTTTTATCTATTTTAGATATCCTCATTTTAAACGTGCACGTCCAAGCACAACAAATATAACAGTTAATATATCGTCATACTATTTTACAGCATGTCCTGAGATAGCCAATTGCTACTATACATCGTGCACAGGTAGATATACTAACAGAAGATGCCATTACTGCCACGGCGTTGTAAAGGACAACCCAGATCAATACGGCTGGTGGGCTTTCACACACTGGGCTGATGGCGGACTAAGTTGTAAACGTAAACAAATTACAGAATCTATTGCTAAATTTATGTTAAATACAAGAGCACAGCAACACCGTGATTATGATCATGTAATTGTTGTATCATGCGACTGTTTTAAATGACATAATTTACCTGAAAAACAATGAAAATGTGCAGTTTACGTCTGCTGCCGTCAAATTACAAATGAAGGATAGTTTGTCAGGGGTAGTAACTTTGGAAAAAAGCGTTTTCGGCGTTTAGGTATATTTATATCGATACTAAATGCAAATACTTTCTTTTGATAATGTATCTAAATTGATAAGCATAAAAGATAATGTGTACATTTCTAGTGTAAATGGCTGATTCCTGACTTTTTCGAATAATAGCGCGTGTAGCCACTAGCATAATACAGCAGTTGGGCGGAAAATATTAGGTTAGTAGAAAGTAGCTGTATTTGCATACTATTAGAAGAAACATTAGTTGCATGATAACAAAAAAATTGTATATATATTTAAACTGAATGTAGCCACACAGTCAAACTATCTTTATTCTTGAAAGTTCTGAAAAAACCACGTGTGAAAGAAATATCAGAAATGGATTATATAGAGGATTTTACATGAGTGACGGTGTATTATTGATTTTAATAAACGAGTTGGATGAGCTGATAGGATACGAGGCTCTGCCGAGTATCATATCTTTTTATCCAACGAGTTTATTAAAATCAATAATACAGTCACTCATGTAAGATTCTATTTATCACATAACACACCTGTAGAAAGGAATATAGAAGTCGCCAATTTGGGAGCTATGTCATCAAAGTTATAAATGTACATATATGGAACAGTTATGAATATGATAAGTAACAAACTACAGCAACTGTAAGAAACACAAATATATATATATATATATTTAAGTTGAATGCTTAAATGTGGCCCACTCATATGAGCTATAATTGTATGTATGTATGCGTCTATATGTTAATTGTGCCTCCAGACGAGTGTGTTATGATGTAGAGATACAGTTCATCAACGTGTGTTGCAGCTACCTCTTTTAAGGAGTGAATGCATACGTTTGATTTCTGTGTATCTCGTCATAGCTAGGCGCCCTGCCGTAGTTCGTCCGAAGGTTGTCTGTCCTTGGTAGTTCACACATATTTCTTCCTATATATACATATATATGTATATATATATATATATATATATATATATATATATATATATATATATATATATATATTTGTGTTTCTACATAGTTATTAAAATGGCGGCTCCCATATCCATTGTAGAACAACCTTAAATTGTCATAACTTCTTTGTATTCTCCAAATAAAAAATCATGGTCTGGCTGTATGGCTAGATTCCGTTAAGGTGAATTAAAGCAGTTTAACACGTTTAATGAAGTCAATTGACCAAGGAAATAGTATTTACATAATATAAACTAGGTACTGCCTATGTGACGGGCTAAACTATGGCCAGTCTTTGATTGAAGCAAAAATATAGGTTAAACTGAAGAACGCACACAAAAGCAGTAGAAACTCAAGATACTGCGAATGTCCCAATTACTCACTCGTCAGGGCCGAATACTAGCGCATAAAATAGACTAGACTAGAGTGCATACTATAAAAATCCATACGTACCAATAAGCACCCAGACGTCAAAAGAATTGGGCTAAGTCGGATACATTATTTGAGATTAGGGACGGTGAGGGGAGAGTGTGAAACCTTTAAAAACAATAAAAATAAATTTGCAACTAAACACTCGCCCCCTCCCCCACACAAACGTCTTTCCACATGCATTGTTAGTTTAAACTTATTTATTGTAAGGCGTTTGTAACAAAAGCTCTCGATGTATTCCTGGGTAGAACCAATACTAAGCAAATGCAGACAAAGTGTCTTGGTCAGGGACACAACATATATGGTCATGGAGATGCAAGAACACACAACTTTACTATCATATGCCCAGCGCTCTACCACTAAACCACAGCGCTCCATTATATTGTTAGGGCTTCTCAGTTTGAGTGGCGGGGATGGGAGCGTAATTTTTAAACCAGAAACTGTTGACAACAAAATTAAAACAAATTATTTTTAAATATCAGTTAACATAACTTTTCAGATTTTATGTAATGAGGAGGCGGGCATGCTAGGAGCGCCCCACTTCTAAATCCGTCTCTATTCTTTTCAGTTGAAAGATGAAAGAGCACTGTTTTATATAGCCTGTCTACATGCCATTTAGTCAACTTTCCTTTTAACAATATGTCTATTTTAACGTGTAATAGGTCACACTCTGATTTCATATCACAAGCAGTATCCCACCAATTCGGTGGCCTATATTTAAGTACTAAATACTCGGCGTGCTAAGCGACGTCAGACAAAGTGAATAAATGACGTAATATAGCGAGTGATGTAACATGTTTGTGTCAACGTCATGCTATGCATTTTATTAAGTTGTTTAACTGATAAACGTTGTAAATGAACGGGGAGTGATAATAAATCCTCGAAAAAAGTGGTATCACATATTTCAAGAGATTTAAGGAATGTAGAACTTCAATTCACTTATTGACATTATTCAGTGTCAATAAAGACACATGCTTTGAGATGCATACGCAAATGAAATCCATTATGCTCGGTGAAAAAACTGGCTTAAATAAAGTATTTAAAATTTATTTTAGAAAAATGTGATATACACGTATAATTCAATTACAATGAGTTTTTCAATATTTGATTTGCATTGTTCGTGAAAAAACATTCAAATAAACAAGCTCATGCTAGCTCACTCAGTTGTTTAAGCGGGCAAATTTTCAACCGGGATAAAACAAATCCAGCATTGCATAACTTCATGGTAATTAGACTCTATATAATTAGTCAATGTATAACTCATAATATCGTATAACGTCACATAATGTCAGAATATGTGCCTTCACGTTACGTCATTGTCAAAAATGTGCATACAAATGTTCATGTTAGTTCTTTATTATACTTATAAAAGCCATGTTATGTGATAATTACATGTAGCACATGTAGTTAATAATATATATCAAGTACTATATTATAGCTGCGTGCTCGTGGCGGGCCGGTAGCCGCTGTTATCCTGGAAACTGTAACGACACCACCACAGCGTCATGTAAATGTGCCGCAGGATTTTCTGGCATTGACTGCACTACTAGTAAGATCGTCATAACGTTTTTAATTTAAGTTGTTTTGATATTTTAATAGAAATAAATATGTACAAATTTACACGCTCATACATTTTAGATCAAATCAACTCGGGCTATTTCTACGAACTTTCCTTGTTTAATTGAATTTTTCTTAGATGTGTTTCCTTTCTCTTCTATTTACAAACGTTGCTATTTGTCGACATTATGTAGTGTTAAGCATTATGAGTAATATATATTTTCACATATTGATCTAGTGACAGAGAACCCGATTATATTACAAAGTTTTGCAACATTGAAACAAGTCACATCGACCTCTGAAGAACGTGTGGACGGTCCGCTAGAGCCTGCAGCTCCTTCGCCACAGGAAACGGTCTGGACAAACAATGTCGATCTCACGACGGCAGATGCGCATGTCCAGGCGCAGTATGTCAAAAAGCTTCCGGAAATACCTGATTCGTTTTACGTCGATTTACAAAACAGTGTTGTCGGAATAGTGTCTGGAGGTGTAACATTACAGCTAAAGAGAGGTGAGTAGATATTGTGAACATGTGTATTTAGTTCCGTGTACACAATAAATGCCTGGTCGATGAAGAACTCTTATTAACGTGGTAAACATAAAGACAATCGAATTTTTAAAGAAATTCACTCTAATGAATTAGTTACGCAACACTCGTGTCTCCTTTAAAATTCACAAGTATTATGAAGTTATTTTATTCCGTACTACTGCGCAAATTACAATCGTTTAAGTCTGCATCATCGAGGGTGTAATTCCTTTTTTAAAATAACGGCAATGCCAAATTATGCACAATTTAGTGGGAAATAAAGACGTAGAAACAAAAATATGATAACATAAAATAACGATATAATGTGTGATTAGTCGAAAACATGTCGAATCTCTTGGTGACCATGGTCGTTGACCATAAATAAAGTACAATCATAGACATTCGCTGAACAAAGGTATCTATATGTTCGTTAAACTACATATTGCCCATAAATTATCGACTACCCATTAAGGTTAAATTCATTTTATTTAAGGAGGCTCATCGATACAAAACTCATTCTCACAAGCGTGTCCGTTGTCGAAACCAAAATCAAATGGCTACAGTTGCGACGGAAAGTTTATCTTTGCTGAAAAATGGTCGGGAAGCTTACCGTTTCGACATTTAGACACGTAAGTCATGTATATATATATATTCTCTCCTTATTTCTGCCTGTTTGTACGAAAGGACACAAAAGTATGTCCATATGATATATAAACGTATGATACGACCTCGTGAAATAACGCGTTGCAATAAGATGATGTAGGCAAACATATGAATGTATGGAAAACAATGCTTATATTTATACATTTTTAACATCATAAACACATATGTATGTGAAATCGACATGCAACTTTTGACATTGATCACATGAACTTCGTAGCGTGGCCCTATGTTGTAATGTGCATAAGACATTTACCACCAAGTGCTAGACTGGGCACATTTCTGAGTTTATAACACAAGGTGGACTTATTTATATGCACCGATAGTTATATGCCGGTCATTTTCCTATATAGTAGAATGACTCCCCACAGTACAAATTTGACTCCCCTTATAAACATCTGACTCCCTCATTGGAGTCATGAATCTCAGTCATTTTCTCATATAGTGGAATGACACCTATCGTAAAAATTAGAAACCCAGTTGTCATTTACCACGTACTAATTTAGTCTTCTGTCTGAATATAAAAGGATGCTCTTGACCTGTCGATGGGGCATAAAGAAGGTTTTCCCTCATTAATCAGCAGTCTGAAACAAATGACTACAGACATCATCGGTGTTTTTTGCTGGGCGAACGTTGGGCTACTCGTAAAAGGTTCTGCCGCCGAAACGGAGATAAAGAGAGAGATTCATAGATTTATCTCGTATTTCTCGTATTTTTTCAGTCGTAAAGAGATGGTTTACCCTTGACATTATCCGCTGGCTTCTACACAGTACTCTCTAAATTACTTTGCAAGTATAGCTGAGAGAAAAGTTAGACATGTTGGTTGTTTTTTGCATTACGAAGGGTTTTATCGAACAAACCAAAAATCATAAGCAAAATGTGTTTTCGTATGAGGCAACCGTAGTCGACGTATAGACAGGCCAACGACCTCCCTACTTAATGCAAATGAGTTGCTGTGGTGGTAAAAAAAACTAACAGAAAAAGATAGAGTGCAAACAAGTTGTCCTCGGGAATGATGCGAATCTGTGGCTATAGGATTTGTGACCAGACGAAACTAATTAGTCTAAAATAGTTTAACAATGAAAATCATATCCATGGATGCGCCTTTTTACGTCTCAAGTACAGAATTCCTTAGAAAACATTGTATGTTTTTTTGATATTGTGGGGTTTTACGTCACTTTCAACTTCTTCACAATTATATCAAGACAATGTCTAGTTAAACCTACAACTTTTCGCATTGAAGTGGACGCTCTACTCAGAAAAACCGTGCAAATGCTCTGTAGCTTTTGTTTCGAATTTACAGTTATAATATCACTTCTTTCAATTATCGTATCATATCACCGACGCCATGATTACAATCAGTGGAGACAGTGTTGAATTTCCACTAAAGGGATATTTTGGCGATTTCTTTTCTTGGTTAACGTTTCTGTTTAATACGCGAGGAACGTCCCAGGAATTATCATGACTGAAGTTATGCAATTATGAAAACAATATACTATTAGACTGTTTTATGCCCCCCAAGGAGGGCATATGGTAATCGCACTGTCCGTCCGTCCGTCCGTACGTCCGTCCGTTCGGTCGTCCGTCCGAAAGAGTTCGTGTATCATGCATAACTCTGTAAGTAGCTAACAAAATTTCATGAAACTTATCACAAATAATCACCACATAGAGACGGTGATTCGCGCGCAAGAGTCAGGTGCATAACTTCAAGGTCAATGTCACTCTTATGGATCAAATACCACTCTTAGGGGGTCAAACCTTCGGGGGATTGTGTCACTTTACAGTGAATTTCGAAGTTCAACATCCTTTGCCACTGAGCGTTCCAAGGCGGTACCCCTGTTGCCAACCCTTATATGTTTGTGATATGCCTTTTCACTGAATGTGTTTGATGTACTTTTTGAATCATCTTTGCTTTATAATACTTGTTGGAATGCCTGTATTATGTGAATGCTACTCTTTCTGTTGGACTTATAACATTTTCTTTATGCTCATATTTCTTATTTCGTAGAAACAGCGACCTTGACCTTAACCCCAGTGACCTCTTGTGCAATCCCAACCTTCCTCTCCACATACGCTAATTACCTACCAAGTTTCATCCCAGTATCACATTCCTAACTAAACACTAAACACATTTTGATGAGAGTCATTATTTAATGGAGGGACATATTTTGACAGGTGGGTTCCCTTTTTCACACGCGTCGTGTCATTTTTTCCACAGTAAATTTTGACCGGAGAGTCAAATTTTACAGCTTATAATAACCGGGGAGTCATTCTACTATTTAGAAAAAAGGACCAGAGAGTCATAATCCGAGGGGGTCAACCATTTATGCTACACCGAATCTCCCGTCTTACGTTATAGGTAAACCGATTTGAGTACACACCCGTAGCATTGTAAAAGTACAGTAAGAATTCCACCACTCACTAACCACGACCTCGCCTAATCGCTTTATATATACATCAGTACATGTATATAAATATTTTATGAAGTTATCTCCACAGTTATAACACAAAGCATAGACAACCATTAATCATGTCAGACTAGAAGAAAGAGCAGAGTTAGGGCCCTTAAATTAATTTAAAATGCTAACGCTTTGTTAACATTTTGGTTCCTTCATTTTTATTTGATATTTAGCAACCAAGCAAACCTTTTCAAGATGGACAGCTCTGATAATTTTGAAAACCAGTCATATCCAATTCACACCCCATCCTCTCTACCCTTAACCCCCATCACCCCGCCCCTCCTCTCCCCAATACTCTCACTTTTTTATTTAACGAAGTTATGAAGTTATTTCGATCATACAAGAAAGTGTGGATAAATTCAAAAACTGATCCTGTCAGACTACAAACTGCAGAGTTATGGCCCATGAATTGTTTAAAATGCTTAAAGTTTACTTAACTTTGTCAAAACTCTACCTCTACCTCCTGATCAAAACTATGTCATAGTTTATATCAAGGACAACTTGAAAACGTTCAATAAACCTTAACAATGTAGCAGAAACACCAAATCTAAGGCCTTTGTGTTAGAAAAAAATATGTACTAGTATGTTAGCTTTATAAACGCTTTAGTTTCTTCATTTTTCATCTTTACCAGACTTGCGCAGAATGTTTATTTCAATAAAAAAGACCTGAACAGTTTAAAAAAAAACGCAAAATCTCGCTTCACCTGTTGTAAGATCTATTGTTAGCCAGTAAAGCGTCCAGCTGACACTTGTGTCTCTTTTCTTAATTTAATTTTGAACACGCTATACTTTAAAGATTTTAAGTATTGTTTAATCATTCTTAGTATATGTTGCCTGCTTTTTTATTTAGGCTTCTGACATTTACATGTACTTATGTTACGAAGGTTTCATAACTTCTTTCCAATGTCAAACTCTCTTAAAACAAATGTAAATCTGGCGTAACGGTATATCAAATAGGGTTTTCGGTGTTGCAATAAGGAAAACGGATTTATGTTTAGACAGAGAGCCGGAGGTTTTGTACTTGTCTGACATGGAAAAGTCAGACGAAATTTATTTTACTTTGAATTGAAAGTTTAACTCATATATCAAAGTTATACAACTTTATAAACGGTATTGACAATAAGTTGGATGAACATGAATACACACATAATGATGAACATAATTACACATACATGGCTAGCATAATATTCAATCAATTGACTACGTAAGAAAAATGAAATACATTTCAAGGACGTTTGCAGACAGAGAAACAAGGCGTTGAGGTATCAGAAGGCATTTATAGGTCCGCTTTTGCAAGCAACGACAGACGCACACTATGAAGGTGGGTGGTGGGGAGGTTAGGGAAAAACGGTTGACAGACCTGACTCTCCCGCAGAAAATGGCGTCTGTCTTCAATACCTCCCCAGAGGGATATCCATGACAAGGGATATTGGTCCCCGAATTGCTAATTGGCCAGCTTCACAAACAGATCGTCTGCTTAGCCTTGTCAGAGTACTGAGAGTACCAAACGCTCCGGCTCTCTGTCTAAACATAAATCCGTTTTCCTTATTGCAACAGAAAACCCTATTTTATGTTTCGTTTTCGGCCGTACAAAGTGCAGGTAACCTGAGTTCATTATTGTCAATGTGGAAAGCAAGGCACTAAGAACTATAGTATAGTTTTGTACTTGTCTGACATGGAAAAGTCAGACGAAATTTATTTTACTTTGAATTGAAAGTTTAACTCATATATCAAAGTTATACAACTTTATAAACGGTATTGACAATAAGTTGGATGAACATAAATACACACATAATGTCCAACCAAAGGGAACCTGCACTTGTAAGGGAAATATCGTACGTGCCTGTACAATTGCTCCTAAGGTGATATGACAATACTCATAGCTAGATCACATTTGCTAAATTGTTCATAGGCTATGTGATGTCATTATATAAAACAAAATTAAACATGTTATAAACTAAATTAAACAATAAACCAGATGCAGTGAATACAAGGAGAATAATGCCTCCGTAATAAGTATCAATCCATTTCTAAGGGAACTGAGAGGCTTGTGTATTTATGTTCATCCAACTTATTGTCAATACCGTTTATAAAGTTAAATAACTTTGATATATGAGTTAAACTTTCAATTCAAAGTAAAATAAATTTCGTCTGACTTTTCCATGTCAGACAAGTACAAAACTATACTATAGTTCTTAGTGCCTTGCTTTTCACATTGACAATAAT
The DNA here is from genome assembly GCA_037043455.1 of Cyrtodaria siliqua. Classification (NCBI taxonomy): domain Eukaryota; kingdom Metazoa; phylum Mollusca; class Bivalvia; order Adapedonta; family Hiatellidae; genus Cyrtodaria; species Cyrtodaria siliqua. The sequence goes on along the minus strand of JAWPHD010017560.1, from coordinate 27,557 downwards.
GAACTCAGGTTACCTGCACTTTGTACGGCCGTAAACGAAACATAAATACGTACATTTGGATATACAAACACGTCTACCTAGTATGTTTGAGAGGTCTACAAAACTATCTGAAATAGATTAGTCTATAAATTATCATAGTTTATTGTATAGAAAAATACAATATCTAAACAAGTACGGCGTCAGCATCATAACATGTTTGAGTTATCAGTGAGTTATCATATTTCCAAGGCTGAATGTTTCAATATTAGAAATAAGAATTATATATATCGTATTCGAATTGTTAAATGAATATGAATTACTTCTTTTTTTTTTAGATATCTGTAACATTATCAAACAATGATATATTTAAAAGAAAAATGTTTACGCAGGACAAATGATTGCTTTGCCCTACAAAAGTCATCCATACGAATACTCTAAAAACCTAATAAACGTTTAAAGAATGGCATTTTTACCGATTTATTCACACATTCAGTAGTACCATTTACATGTTTTGTATATATAACACTTAACTACTATTTCCATGTGAAGGATTGTATTCACGACGTATGCAACAAACGGCGGCTATATTACCGTTTTCGACAGAGAAAACAATAATGCACAACTGAAGACAAACATGATCGGCAAGACGTTGAGCTACTCTTTTGAGTTCAAATTCGATACGGTGGACCCAATACATTGTAAAATGGATTATTCTTGTTTTGAAGACCCACTAACTGCACCTGATGTCTTGAAAAATGTAAGTTTTGTTTCATAAACTATAGGCTATACTCAGTCAAGTATTTGATTATTATAAAAACTGCCAATAAAACTTACGAATGAAAGTCTTTATAAGATATAATACAATAATTAAAGTTCACATTTAGGTATATTAGGTTTATCTTTATAAATAATATACTCAGTTGCAAGAGTTCTGAAAAACTTGAATAAGGGTGAAATAATTATCAAATCGGATGATAAACAAAGAAGATATGATCATTTGAAGTTTCTGTTGAAACGGATATGAAAGCGGCCATTTTGAGAGCTATGACATCACAGTTCTAAATTATCATATATGGAATATGGAATATTTATAAATGGAATATTTATAAATATGAGAATTTACTGATTTATAGGGAAAAAATGACAGCAGCTGAATGCAAAACATGTAATACTTAATGGCAATAATGCTTTATATGACCAGTAAAACAATGCATTCATTTGCAGTGATTTTCTGTTTTAAAAGATATTTATCAATATTCCATATATGGTAATATGGAACTATGATGTCATAGTTCTGAAAATGGCGGCTCCCATATTCGTTTTAGAACAACCTTTAAATGGTCATATTTTTTTGTTTATCATCCGATTTTGATAATTCTTTCGCCTTTTCCCACGATTTTCAGAACTCTCAATAATAGAGCTTGTTTGGCTGTGTCGCTATATTCCCTTTAAATTGACCAAAATATGAATATGCCATGTTTGATATCAACGTATTTATCATTCCATTGCCAATGATTTATTTCTTCAATAGGTCGAATCATTAAGGGACTGTCGCTTGATAAAGAGGATAGGTGTAAAATACACAATTTCCAAAGCGTCAAGTTTCTTTTGAAACTGAGTATATATGCACTATTATCGCCTTATAGAAATTAGTGACACAAGTCCATTCTTTCTTAGGCAATATTCAATGTCCACTGGGACGGTTGGAGGGACAATGCTTCTGGAATAAAGTCCTACCACCTGGAAATGTTCCATCTACGACCATCCGGGATAGGCACTGACAGCGATCTGTCTCATGGTGACAAGGTGGTTAATGCAGCACCGGACGAAATAACCGCTGGCATCAAACGGGTATGGATACACTACTGTGTTTAGTTTTATTTATCTGTATAAATACAGGATCCCCTGCCTCTTATCACAATATTTGACTTTAAACCCTTGACTGTGTGGGACGTTAATAATTTCTAGATTCACATGTATACAAATCCATGTACTATTAAAAAACTATGTCAGTATGTTTGATGGTCAGTGTTAGTAAAACAGACATAATGTTAATGTCAAGCCATTGTATATACCAAACAAATACGAAATATAAAATTACTCTGGTAATTTTCAATTATTTTTGAAATGTTCCGTATAACACCATTTTTTGTTTGTTTGTGCAAATGAAAAAATTCAATCAATCAATTAAAATATCGATAACCCAATCAAATAAATGTAATAAATCAATCAGGCAATCAATCAATCAATCAATCAATCAATCAATCAATCAATCAATCAATCAATCAATCAATCAATCAACTTATTAAACAAATACAATGAATATACATTCAGCCTTTAATTAAAAAATCAATTAAATATATTGCAAAAACTATTGTATAATTTCGATTTATTATATACTTTCCAGTACAATAGTGATTTTTTCAATTGAAATAAAACCTGGTATTTTTATTTTTTATATTTTCACTTATTTGTCACACCGGAAATACTGGTTTAAATTTCAGAACAACTTGTTTAAGAAATTAACTACTTTTTAAGAAAGTTTAAAAATCAAATATTGTATTCACTCAGTTCATAACAGTATCATGATGCAACGAATATAGTATACATATAATGAGGAAGTCGGTGTAAAAGTTATACCCTTGGATTGGAAATCGCTAAGATAAAGAGTCGGAGTTTATTGCAATAGTTCATGGGTTTTAAAAGTTATGGCGAGTTAGAAATAGAAATGTCACCATACTGGGTCGTCAACGTCGCCGAAAATGCATGTTCATGATGCGAAGAATAAATAAAGCAATCGTTACAATATAACGCTCTCACTTCTCCGTGAAAATAAATCCTATATTTACTCAAAACCAACACATCCTTTAAATATTTATACATTTATTTAAGAAATAGAACATCATTTACGGTGAATTATCGTGTAATATATCACGGTTTGGAGTTCAATTGTAAACAATAATTTGACGAGCCCAAAATTGTAATAATACCCTTAAAATGTGAAAATAACGCACACATCTGAAATCTTTCGCATTGCTTTGCTTACTCTCCTAACGTTGCAAACGTTACAGTGATATATTTCGCATTGCCTTGCTTATTCTCCTAACGTTACAAACGTTACAGTGATATATCGTTAAATATAACGAGATATTGTAAACTAGGCTATATAGTGCGGGTGCATTAGAACTATTTATATATAATTTAACCGTACGAGTATGCACAATAGCTATAGACATGTTATTTTGTATTTATTTACAAACATTGAGTGTGTCTGTTTATTTATTTTTTTTTTTTTTTTGGTATGGATGGTTGTATTTTGTCAATGACAATGTTTATGCAAGTGTAAGTTAATATAGTTAACCGTAGTTTTGAAGACCCAATGTCGGGTCTCTTATAATGCGGTATATAAATTGTACCTTTTTCTAATCAGAACCGACCTAGTATTTTCTTTGTCTCGAGACAACACCTAGTTCGCCATTGTTGGCTAAAGGCGGATTCGTTACCTCCATCCACCCCACCACCTGCAACTGCGCATATTCGGGGCGAGATGTGTGTTGTTCAATTATTGTGCGTTACATGTTGATGGCCGCTAGGCCGCTATATACCACGGGCAATATTTGCGCCCCCCATCCCCCAAAATACTATAGAGTATCATAACATTGCAATCATGTCAGAACTGTCGTTTCTTACGGCCCTAGTTCTACTTACTTTGATCTCTGTTCTGTCGTATGGACAGTAATGACTTCTCTGTCGTAAGTTCCGTCACAGTTGTTCTGTCTGACGAATAACTGTTGGGTTATCCATACGGTTTATTCTTACAAACAGTCATGGCTTCGCACACTGTTCTGTCGTACGAGCAGCCGTGGGGTCTTACGTAATTATCATTACTGAAAGCAAGGCTCACTACCAAGGTCATGCTGCCGCCGGTCATGGTTTCTGACTTGTACAGTTGGACAGCGCATCATGTCAGGCCATCATACGCCAAAATGTTGAAGTATAATAATACATATTGAGATTTATCAATGTTTTACTGGTCTATTGATGCACGACATTGTGTTCATTAAGAGTGTAATGAAGAAATACAATAAGCATAAACGTTCTAAGTTAACGAAACTAAACCGCCAAATAACGACAAAAGTACACTACAAACTCTTAATTGGACGCTCTATTTTTGAGGTTTGGCCTGGCTGGTTAAAGCCATTTGTACTTTGTATATAGAGTTTGGCTTCTCAAAATATGTATTTTATATTAAGATTTACGGTGCACATATGTTGTATAATTCGGCTGTTATTGGCGAGATAACTACTTTCATATGTCATAACATTATATCCAGTGGAAATAATGAGAATCACTATAATTTAACAAACAAAGCAAGTATAGAGAGAAAGAAACATAATGTATTCTATTAATAGAAACAAACTAGACTAAGTATTGTTTATAAACTTGCAGATATTACCGCATTTAATGTCAGGGCGCTTTAAATATGAAACGTTTCGCTGAAAATGTACATTTTTACATCTCATACTCGTTCTACCTTTATATTTTTCATATTGTATACATATGTTTTCAGGAAACTGTTACACTTCCAAGTCCTGGGCCATATTCTGTAGTACTCTCCGCTCTTGATAAAGCAGGGAACCACAAATCAGCAAGAGCAGTTATACTATACGATGATCAACCTGTAGTTCAGTTGCAAGGAACGAGGACAACAACATCAGATTCAAATGGGGCCTGTACGTGGGAAAGGGAACCATCAGCACTATTGGTAACACATGCTAATCCAAAGTCAGACTGTAAGTGGATGAATCAACCAACATCATCCGTCAGTATCGCTTGGAAGAATAGATTTATAAATATTAGGCACCATGATGGTTCTTGGTTGAACAGTGTTGCTCCACTCAGCTATATAGATGATGTGCTCGACGACCATAAAGGGATAAGGCAAACAAGTAGAATAGACAATATTTTAGGTAGAGTACACATCTTTTTCAATACTGTACATGTAATACTTACACATAATAAATAAGCTTTGTTCAGGTTATTGACGTCACGTCTTATTTAAATACTATGCTTAATTTCTTTACAAAGCATTTATAATGTAGTACACTAATGATAGTCTTGCGACTTTGTATGTGGGCGACATTTACAAAGTCGCAAGACTATCATTAGTGTACTACATTATACATGTTAAATAAAGATGGTAAACAAGCAAATCGATTTCAAATACGTTAAAACCAATTTATATAGCATGCTAATGTTCGGACGTGTCTTAATTGATGTCATGCAATTTTATTTTAAACACATGACCTCATTTATCAGTCTCGTCCGGAATATGCTGACAGAGTACTACTATAGTGTAGAAATACAACGTCGTATATCAATCATCAGCCAACGAAATTGATGTCCTCGCCAAGCTGACATGGCTACAATAATATTTAACAGCCATAAACTAACTGTCTTTACAATGGTTTTACAGAACACGTTAGAGCATAAGAATAGTATTCATCTAGCTGGTTACATGGTTTATTGTTTCAGGTGTCGTCAAGTTTGGAGTATCATTCAACGTCACTTATGAAAACAAAGAGCAACACTTCCCGTTTGTTGAAACTGGTAATCTGTACGCGGAAAGTACCACAATATTTGAAGATATGCAAGATGGAAAACGTTTAAATGTCACAATACGAGGTTATGACATCACCGGTGCCTATATTGACGATTATGTGGTTGTAAAGTCAGACGCTTCACCGCCAGTTATAGAGAATGTCTGGCTCACTAATGGATATGTTCTGAATCTGTTCGTACATAATGTGGACGAACTCGAATATTTAACGTAAGTTGTAACTGGTTATTTATATGTGTATCAGTTGTTGATGGTCAAGACCAGAACAAACACCATGTGTTATATATGATTTTAAGTTAAATCAAAACATTAATAAGAATTATTGAAAACGATGTTTGCGTTTCGAAATCAGATAACATCGGCATTCTAAAATTGATGATTCACATAATTCTTGGATGAATAACATATTGTACACCTGTCTGTTTTCTTAAGAAAATGTTTATGTTAACCAGCCAAAGATGTAGATTTGTAATGATATCTAACCGTGTAAAAATGTTTTCATTAACCATGCGTTCTTAACGTTTAATACAATAGTATAGAATGGGAGACGTACGACTACCACAGCGGTATACACGAGGTTCAGTGGAGACTGTTTGACAACTACACCGGAGACGATGTCCAGCATGGTATGGCGTACGAATCCCCACAGGGTAATACTGAGGTAACCTGGAATATTACTATCGACTTCGTCCTAAAACTAATTACATCGTATGTCATGTATTTGTTCGGATCAACTAATGCAAATTACATCTTACTGCTATTAAATATATTACTGACAGGCAATTGAATTTGACTAAAATGTAGATTGGTACATCTTTTTTTAACATGTTAACTGATCAAGGTTAAACAAGAATACTAGTTAAAATTGTTATATAATATTGCGTATTTGAGGGGAAATAGTTTTGGAACAACTGGACCACAATAATTAAGCGATGTATTAACACATACGTAACTAAGCAAAACATAGCTTATTTTATCTGCTTCATCCAGGCAATAAATAGTATGTTCTGTTCATAGTATATTTCATCAATTTGTATATAAAGTTTACCTATTTGGAAATTGTCTTTACCACAGGCGGTTATTTTGATCAAACGTTCGAATCATTAAGTGGCCAGGCATTAAAGGCAATCTTCAAAATGAAGTCGTATATAAATCAATTTACTGACTTATCGGTCAGTCACACTTTAGACATTTTTGACAAACTCATTTTGCCAATATTAAATTATGGCGCAGAGATATGGGGATTCGCAAATGCGGAAAAGTTAGAGAAAGTACACCTTCAATTTTGTAAACAACTTTTATGTGTTAAAACACAAACTCAAAACAATTTCATATATGGAGAACTCGGGAGAGTCCCTTTAAAAATTCAACGTATGGCCTATATTATCCGGTTCTGGTTAAAAATTACACGTACGAGTGATCGCAAATATATAAAAAATATGTATAATGTTATGTTAGATGATCTGATCGTAAACCCAAATAAATTAAACTGGGCATCTCAAGTTAAAGGGTTATTGGAACGAACAGGATTTAATGCAGTTTGGTATTCTCAAGGAGTAGAAAACATAACATATTTCATTAATATATTTAAACAACGAATTAAAGATATGTTTATACAAAATTGGAATGCTGAATTATCGGATTCCACTAGAGCTAGTACATACAGAATAATATCAGATTTCAGGTTTAAGTATTATCTAGATGTACTAAATATAAAAGAAATTTAGAGCTTTTTTTACAAAACTAAGAGTCTCTAGTCACAGGTTAGAAATAGAAACTGGTCGATGGCATAGACCAAATAAAACACCAAGATCCGAAAGAAAATGCCAGCTATGTAATATACTAGAAGACGAATTTCACTTTGTAGTGGAGTGTTCACTATATCAAGATATAAGAAATGAATATGTTAACAAATATTTTTGGAAACGGCCAAACATAAAAAATTTTTATTAAACTTATGACAACAGAAAACAAGAGTTTATTAAAGAAACTGTCCGTTTTCATTTGTAAAAGTTTTAAAAGAAGAGACGACATGTTTTATAAATAAATATCACTTTTCTCCATTTTTGTCCACAGATATAAATGTGTTCTGATCAGTACTTAGGAATATTAATTTAAAAATATATATTAAACACTTATATACTTAATAGTTGTCAAATACTTTTTAACTAGTAACATATACAGATGATCTTGAAACTCACCTATGAAATTATACAAATTGTCATTAACTGGAAAATATTGTGTGTATTTCATATACATGTTTATATGTATGTACTATTTGCATGTGAACTGTTGAGCGTAATGCCTTATGTTTGAATAAAATATCTATACTATGAACAGAATATAATATATAGCACTTTTTCGTAGCTACGACATGTTTGTACAGTTTGGTAATGTATATTAGCATAGTTCTAACCTTTTGTTATTTCAGTACAAAACGTTTGTACTTGATTTTGTAGACATTTGATCATTGTGTACAGACTTACTTACTCCACGCTAGAGGTCCACGTTGTTACTGTACACCATTTGATGGATGTTTCCACCAACATTTCCAAATAAAACCACTTGCTATGGACGGGTCTGCTAGTGGTATCATATCTGGAAGAAATAATTCTTCAGATGATTTAGAATATTTCATAGAAGTTATAGTAACTAACAGGGCAATGTTGACAAGTACGTCGACAATAAAGGTATGTTAATTTAATTCGAAAGAACTAAAGCTTTTTAAACGCGTTTATTGTTTCAGAATTACTATTTGATATGTTTACAGATTTACATTACGTTCACTTCAATAAATAGACCACTCGTCTGATTGCATGCTTCAAATGCATTTCATTATTTGTTTTCACACGTCGATCATTATCAGTTGCTACATTACCCCCGTTGTTTTTTCATAGATCACAATTGAATCTTCGCCTCCAATAAATGTTACCGTCGAAGTGGCAAGTACGTCGACAATAAAGGTATGTTAATTTAATTCGATCAAACTAAAGCTTTTTAAACACGTTTATTGTTTCAGAATTACTATTTGATATGTTTACAAATTTACATTACGTTCACTTCAATAAATAGACCACTCGTCTGATTGTATGCTTCAAATGCATTTCATTATTTGTTTTCACACGTCGATCATTATCAGTTGCTACATTACCCTCGTTGTTTTTTCATAGATCACAATTGAATCTTCGCCTCCAATAAATGTTACCGTCGAAGATACTGAAGGTAAGAAAAATAGGGACCCCGAAGAATAACTTCATCGAAGTCAGATAATTAAATACTGAAAGGGGGATTCTTCTCTTCGAAAGCACAATAATGTTGAAACATATACATATATATAATGTTTACTCAAAGCAGTTATGTTTAGTAAGTTATTTGCCTTTGCGGCGGTATATGGTAAATTACTTAACTATACTTCCTTAATTCTAAATCATAAAACACTATACTACAAATGAAAAACCCGTGTATTAAAGTTCATTTTGTTTATTGTTTTGTCAAAGAAATTTAAAAGAAAAAAATAGGCAAACTCCTTTTAAACATATATCTTTGTATATTCTAATTCTCGCATAAACTGATAGATTAATATAATAATAAAGCTGAAATATATACAAACGCGTATGTTCAATTTGACACGACTTCCCAGTGACATAAAAACAACAATGAGAACAATTAATGTCGCTGAAAACATCAACTTTTAATACTTCCGTTTTCCTCAATCTTGTTTAGGAAACAGTTAAATAAACTGAATATCACCAAATGGTTACATTGTATTTAAATTTTACATTCTCCAAGGAAAGAAAGGAAGTCAACGAGTTATAATCTGAACATGTGTCAGATATTTTACCATATTTTTTTTCAAAATTATAGGCTGTAGATAATGTTGTGGAACGAACCGACGTTATAATTCGTCAAACATACGAATCACTGATTTAATATTATGTATTACTATGTACGATTTAGCTATAGAAGGTGGCAGCAAATCTGGTGATGACGGTAACAAATACACCATAGTGGGTGCAGCAGGCGGTGGAGTTATTATTATCGGGGCAGTTGCCATCATCACAGCGATATGTATTAGGTTAGCACTATTAGTTCGCATTATATATATATATTATCTGTATACAGCCATTGAATATAAAGAAAAATAAAAAGATCGGACAGGGAAAGTAGCATTCAAGGAGGACAGTCAACCACAAAACACAGAAACAAACACGCAAACAGACAGTATGGGCTGCTCAAGTGTATGCGTTAACCTTAAAAGAAATGCTGTTTATATCATATGTCAATACATTTCATGATTAAAACCTACTTTCTTATCACAGGAGGGGCAACACCCCATAGCAAAATGATTCCTTTGTGAAAAAATAATTTGCTAAATAACCACCAATTAATATAAAATTGGCAGAGTCATTCCTTATGAACAGACTAGTGTTTTTCAAGTACACTTGCTTGTTACAGGCTTTTGCCAGTATTTTATCAGCAATATAAATATCACAATAGAAAGCTGTGTTTTGGTGTCTATACGATTCTTCGTCAGTTACGTTTCGTAAACATATCATAACCTGAAGTATAGTTGTTTTCATATCCACAGAGCATCGGTTCCGATTAAAAGCGTCATACCGAGGGTTAGACTTCCTCAATCTGAACCGGATACTCAAATTAAATTCTTTTTCTTGCATATTCGTGACATTATGTTCTGTAATCAATTGAAAACATCTACCATATGCTTATTTTCCAAAAAAAAGTATGCAAGAAATTTATATTTCCAGCATCTTTGCTAAATGAACGAAACTATGTTGTGTTGGTTATTCAAGCACATAACTTTGTTAAAGCTATAGAGTAAACTCTCTAGTTTTAACTGGTAATAACTCATGAATATGAATGAGTCACGTGTGAAGTAGTTTCAAATCGACGAAATCCCCAAAAGTCGGTATACGAGTATAAGCAGAAATCGATGCGTAAAATATCACATTTTTATTTAGCCTTCGTACAGTTAACATCGATAAATATACGGCTTCAGAATACATATATATGTGATAAAGAACAGAAATTGACCAGAACGGGATTTGAACCACAGACGTTGCGCTTGTATCCTTGTATCCTGTACGTTTATACACTAGACCACGGCTATTTATTGACATATTGTAGCATTTTTAACACTAAATAGGCATTACGTAATAACTGGCGCACACACAAACTCATCAAGCGGTAAATAACAAGTCGAAATATGATTGTTTTGAGGCGGAATATTAGTTCCATATTGATAACATATAATATTACACCAGACAATGTTAATTTACACGTGCGAGAAGATGGACTATATATGTATTGATTCATCTTGAGTTGCGTTAAGATAGGATAAGTTATTTTGCATCTTAATATATGGTAATTAGTATACCATTTTCACAAGAAGCGTTATAGCGCAATCGATAGAGCACCTAACTTGCAATCAGAAGGTCGTGTTCGAGTCTCGAAAGAGGCAACATTTTGTTTTCTGCTGTAAATCATAATGTTACCTGTATACAGGTACGATGTGCACTGATCGGTGTGTATACCTGAATGATGTCCTGCGTTATATTTACTTGCTTAAATACCCGATTTCGACATGAGCTGGTGAACATGACGTTATAAATAACGACACGCCTACAAAGAAGAAAAATATTAAGAAATACAAAAACAAACACACACATATACCTACATGTGTTCAAACATCATCTGCTTTTGGAATATTTAATCTATTTACAGACGCAGAAGACAGAAAACAAAAACGGAGAAAGACACCGGAAAAGAAGGAATTGGTAACCATTGCATTTTCATCAACCATGTATATAGAACAGGATAGTAGCTGATCATTTAGTTTAAAACGGCGTTTTTATATCAAGACCATGTGATATACGCCTTAATTCCGTCTGACCTCAATTTCAACAGAATTGTTTTAAAATTCCTATTGGCCATTTTTAATTTAACACATGGATAATCCGTGCATCATAACCGTTCACGTTACTACAACGATATCAGTTATCGGCGTTAACAAACCTTAGGTCAAGTCTTCAAACACCTTATCCCTAAGATTTTTAATTGTCAATAAGAGTCGCTAATTTTAATGTTAACAATTTCAAGATTCCAATCTGTCGCTTTAAAGAATATCGACGACGCTAATGCATAGGATATTAAACACATTGCATGATCAATAGGAATATATAACGGAACTCATAAACAAACTTAAAATAAGTAATGGTGCTCAATGAGTTCAATGAAGTAGAGGCGATCTGGCAGATATACAAATGCAACACATCATAATATGCTTCAGTTTCTTTTTAAATACCAACATTGCTGTCTAAGAGAAACTGTGTACACACGTAACACACTTGTCCAAAACTTACGTAATGTGTCACTACCTTTCATAATTATAAACCCAATCACTTGTTCAGACATGTGTTCATTTCCTGAAATCTAGTACAGATCATATAATTTTGTAAAATACCATAAAGATATGTATTGCTGTATAGTTCATACATATGCATAACTGACTCCCTAAAACGCAACTTAAATATTACATATTGTATACTATTTATACACATATAGAATCCATTTAAATAAAATGATGTATGCAGATTTTAACAGTTACAGACAAATTCTGTGAATTTTGCTCCAAAACCCATTAATATTGAGATTCAGAACACTTTTTTTTCGAAATGTCTCTTTTCTTCTGAAACAATCTGTTTTACGAGTCTTTGCAATGCAGTACAAGTAGTATTCCACTCTTTGTCCGCAATAGCATGCATTATATAGCATCTGATCATAAACATTGAGTGTGAGTAAGATTAATGTAATTTGATTGAATCTTTGTGAATATTCTTTTTCGTTTCTGCATGGATTAGTTTGTAATAATATTTATGTGATTTGCCAAAATAAATGAAAATGGGAGATATTCTTGCCTTAAGATATCTTAAAAACCAATTCCGCGACTTATTATTTTTATAGTTGAAATATGGTTAGAAAATGTATTGTATACTATGTACCTAGTTTAAAAAAAGTATATTGATATCAAAGACCTAGAGGAAATATCCTTCCTTAAATCAAAAGTATAAATTAATATAGTTTAAACTGTTCCCGTGTTTATATAATTTACTAAAGGTGTATCACATAACATGAAATTCAATGCATTAAAATATCATATAAATTATTATTAATTATTTGTTCTAAAAAAAATGCAGGGTAGTTCAGTTGTTTATATAAACAAAATGGATAATTGTGTCAGATTGCTTCCAATCACTTTAATTAACATGATTCTTCTTTCAGATACACTAAATAAGCGGTTAGATGCCAGTGTAAACCCTTACGTGATACCCGATTGCAGTGCTGACACATTGAAAGGTAAGCAACAACGGCTGGAGAAAAATTTGTATCTTCGTCAGTCTGCTAATACTTTCTATTTCTCTCCCTTTGAATACAAATTATTTCTTGGAGGGCATACATGTGAAAGGATACTTTGGTACACTTGTTTAAATATTAAATTCATCACGTGTTAATTGAAAGTATTTAAGTTCACTCCAAAGTTAATTTTATTTAATACAATACTAACATGAAATAATATAATTCGATGATTAGGTCAAAATCGTCGCATTGTGCCAAGACACAAATAAATTATCAAAGCTGTTAATCTTTTTTATGTTACAGATGAATCGGACGTATCTAAATACGAAAGCGTGGAATTAGAGAGAATGGGAGAAGAAAGCCCGAATGACACCATTGAAGAAGCTGTCTATGATAATGCTATGTAGTTTTTAGCGAGAGGTTTTATATGTTGTAATGGTATGCATGTTTGGATTTTCAATACTTACTTAACACAAAAATAAAATTTCAAATAACGGGAAAATGTCGAACACGAGAATGAAGTCAATCACGACACAATTATTGGAAATGGTGTGTAGTTTGTATTGGAACATGTACAAGCATTCATTGTTTTGTGTAAAAAAAAAATGTTATTCACCAAACAATTTAATAGAATAAGGACGGTACTGATATATGGGATGTGTAAGCACAACTACTTAATATAATAAAGTACAAGTATATTGTAGATACAATGTAATTGTAAAGGTTCACTTAGTGTGTTTGCATGTATTGTACATGCTGGAAAAAATGGTTAACTATATGACACCTGTAGCATTTGTTATATATTATTTATCCAGATTAAGTCGTTTAAAGCTTTGGTAAATCATTTCGTTGTTACATTAAAATAGAATGACTCATTTACGAACACTGAGAATATATTCATAGTGATATATATACAGACATTCTTGCAATCAAATATTTGTACTGGTCACTATGTTTTGCGATGCACAACATTTGAATTCATATCTATCAATTTATATATATAGTTTATATTACTCCATATCATCCCTTATTTGTAAATAGTTTTATCATAATATATTTACATTATTTTTTAATTAATCCTTCATTTCTTCATATTTTGTCAGCTTTTGCGCACAAAATGACCTATTTATGTGTCGACGTGCCGTAAAACTCCATTTATTCATTCTGTCAATCGATAGAAATTTTATGTAACTAAAGATATGTTTTATAGACTGAAGTATCCTAGACTACATCTGTGGAAACGCCAAGCCGCCGCGGGGGGATATTAACTTAAAAACGTCACGCGCAAAAAACGTAAACAAACTGCGTTTTGAGCAGATTTCAGGATCGCGGTCAAAATAACACCAGTGATGTAAACTGTATTCAACTGACAATGTACAACGATGAAACAAACAAATACATGAATTCGTTTGTTACAGAATGGATTTTAAGTTTTTACGTGTTTTGTCGATTCTTTTTTTATTAAAAAGACGATTTCTAGGCTTTTACAAATTACCGAATGTTTCGAAAATATATGTGAAAATTGAACTTTTAATCAAATTGATAATAACAGTTTGTTCTTATAGCGAGAAAAAAGACGAAAGCAATAACTTCGAGAAAAAATCTTCCTCTACAGGTCTGTAAAATGTCATCAACATTTGGAAAAAGTACCTTTTTCTACCCAAAGAAACATTTCATGACCGTTCATAAAATTACACACAGAAAAGTGAGACTCTCTTCAACCGTGTGCTTCATACAAAAACCTTTAAGAATCATATTTGTACCACTACAATTACAACATATTTTATACAAGCCATTTCCTTATAAAATAACCATCATTTTCGTGGTCTACTTTTAAAAATAAATTGAGGTCTATGTTGTGTTATTGTGAAAATTATTTCAGTCAACAAACATGCGAAAGAGAAAAATGTCAGCAGTTTATCAATCGACTTCAATTTTTTTATTTTGTACCTCGATTTATATGAAGATTTTAACAGCGAGAAAAAAGACAAGAACATGGACGATGAGTTTAACCCTTCCTCTGACAGTATGTGAATTTTCAAGCAAATTTGAAAAAAAGTACTTTTTTCTACCCTAAAAAACGTTTGGTCACTGTTTTATGCAAGCGTTTCGAACGTTGTTTTTGTGTAGCATGGGATACGACATGCAATACATCGGTCAGCTCTGTGTGAGATAAATTCTGAAATTACCTGATATATTGTAGTGAACACAGACAGACAGTGACTGTCGATAAGAGACAAAATATTTATGCTAACATGATATATTTTAAATTCGTTTTTTATTGAAAATATTGCAAAAAAATCAATACCGTGTTTTCCCGAAGACCATATTCCAACACAGAATTGTGACGTCACAATGGTTGTAATAGTATAATCACAGGGTGAAAAGGTGTACGCGGACACTTTTTTAAATCTTCGTTCGAAAGGACGCGTGTTTTTATTATTTTTTTTGGTCGAAATTCCCTTTAAAAAAAGTATCATTGGCTATTATCCAATGACACCTACCATCTTTTATGAAACTCTATTAGTACCAATCAGTAAGGTATGGACAGAACCCTGCATGTATAGTCTATACAGTAGGGTAGATAGGCTCGCGAGGATAATAACCCTAAACTTAGTATCCTTTTGTTACTTTTTTTCCAATAAAAATCGGATTCAGCCAGGTTAGCGATGACCAAGACATTTTCCCTTTATTAGCCTCGTCCGTCGGATGGGGACGTAAACCGGACTGTCCCGTGTATCGGTTTATCTTCCGAGCACGTTAAAGAACCACAGGAATCTATTCGATAATACGAGTAGGGCAGGTTCCCGGATTCCTATGTATCCTTCCCCTCTCTCTGTGGCGGCTCTAAATAACATATACTGTGTTGATGAGCCTTTAAAAAAAACATTCAATTCAATTAAAATGTATATTGTCTCGTGGTCTAGCTTGTATGTTGTCTCACCATGGGATAAATAAGTGCTATTAACATTATATATTTAAATCGGCTACAGTGCAGCTTCTATTTTTTAATTTGCTAACGTACTTAAAAAAAAATTAAGATGGTCGCCAAAATGAGAAAAGCATAAAAAAAACTCATGTTTTATAACACACAAGTCTGCCATGTGCTTTTGTCAGCAAGGACATTTGCCATTCCCGATTTATGAAGCAGAACCATTTTAATTGGATTGGAGGCGGTCTGGAAAACTATAGGCGTCTATTCAAATACGTAATGCGTTTCATTTTCATATTCAATGTACATAATATTATGTTCTAACCACAACTTTGCCAAAATAATATTTATATTCATAGTTATTGGACATGTCAATAGCATTGAATAATTGCTAAGGAAGAACTTTATACATATTTTCATAGAGTAAGACGAAGATATGTGTTTATTTTCATGAACATAGGTAATAGAGGATCTTACATGAGAGCTTACAGAGCTTAAAGTGATCCCTAAGTGTCTGTCATGTCCACTGGCACAGATATATCTATATATTATAGGGAGGTCAAGTGTAGTTTAAATGTTGGATATACTCAGGTTTAATGAGTTCATAAGTCATTCAACTGAAAAAGTTATCATTTGTTTAATACGCATGTTAAACATATAATACATACTGATAATGGCAGTGAGTGAATGTATAAATTATTGGTGTAATATTATCAACAGTTTAGTAATATAATAATAACTATTGGCTTTGCACTATTCTAGTAATTGATATTAATGATTGCAAAAATGCGACGTATGTAGAAAAACTAATGGGACGCTGCAAGTTGTTAGCTTTTAAACAAATCAAGGTTGCTGTGTGTCCCTTAAAGGTCCATAATTAATATGTTAATAAATCAATTTTCAACCCTATGCTGTTTTTTTCAAAGTCGTTTCACAGGTTTTGAACATAGTTCAGCATCAACATGTATTCTCCATTATATGTACTCGTAACAGTCAGTTCAATAAAAATATGTACTTCAACGTCTCAAATGGAATGATGAGTTGTTTTTTTATTGAGTATGACATAAGCAAAACTACTTTTTCACATCACTCTCATTGGCACGGATGACAGCGCTAAATGCATGTGGGAGGAAAACCAGCATGCACAGATCCTTGTGAAAAGCTTGAGTGCCAATTAGTGTTGAGAAAAGAACTGTAAATGTAGTTCAAGATAATCCATTCAATTTATTGTTCAATACTTGGATCCATTACAGCTGTTTACCATAACCTTGTGACTTGTGAACATTTCAGCAACTTGTCTTAAAAATATTGTTCAATACTTGGATCCATTACAGCTGTATACCATAACCTTGTGATTTGTGAACATTTCAGCAACTTGTCTGAAAAATAAAGAAAATGCAAACACTGAGTATTACAACTTAACCCAGCGGGCAAATGACGTTGGGTTGACGTTGGCCTGACGTCAGTTTCTGACGTTGGAATTAGGTTGAAAATGGAAGTTTTCTAGATGTCAGAAATATGACATTGGTCCAACGTCAGAAATATGACATTGGTCCAACGTCAAAAATCTGACATTGGACTGACGTTAGATTTTGGTTGAAAATGGAAGTTTTTTAGACGTCAGAAATTTGACGATGAATCACACAAGTCATAATTATGTGTGTGTTTAGTTCTATAATTAGAACTACAGGCAAACACAATTAAACCGTCAAGTTTGTAGTCTCCCTACCACATATGCGTGCCGACACAGCATAATGACTGAACTTAATATCAACTTCACAATGATTTAGCTTTTATTAGAAATTATATAAACCTTTAAGTATCCTACTTAATTATAATACATGTCAGCAAGATATTAATAATTAAAACAATACATTAATAAATCAACACATAAATACAGAAAAACATATATACCAATATATAACCTTGCATTACACATTAAAAATACGTAAATTAACATTATACATTATCTCCCTTTACATGCCCTCTCACATAAGCATGCATGCCAACGTCAGAACGACGTCGTACTCCAACGTTGTTCTGACGTCTTAAATCAGACGTTGTACCAACGTTGGATTTAGGTCGCCGACGTTGCGACCAAAATCTAACATATATCCAACGTTGATCCAACGTCCTGTGTTTGCTTGGAAATGTCTGCTGTACATGAAAAACTATAACTTGATCACTTTTAATAATATACAAAATATTATTTTATATAGAACCTATACTGAGTACAGGCCAAATAAAATAAACATTAAACCTGTGTTTACATATTATTGTCAATAAAAGTGGGCCAGTATATTTAAATAAAGAAAAATCTGACTGGATGCAGGCTTAAACATATCAAAACAGATTATATTATGTTTTACCTCAGAATCACTGAGAAGTCAACAGTGTATTAAGTGAGTTGGTCTGGTGTAATACAGTAAACACAGACCTGTATATTTAATTCGGTCTTAGTCAATATAACATTTACTGAACAAGATTATCAAATGTTTGTTTTTTTAATACTGAGAAGGTATGTATTGTTTAAGATCCTTTTCATGCTTTAATACTGTCTCTCAGTTCCACCTTTCAAGGTAAGGTTTCCAGGTGTTTTAACTAGATTTATCTAATTATTTTTATTTTATAATTTTTTGGCATTGATGTGAAATGCTTCCCCACCATACAAATAAGTTCTGCTTACAAACCTCTATGAAATCCATCTAGTTTTTGTGAGCTCCTCCAACCTCACCTCATCCAACCAAGAGTTGCATTTCAGATCTGCATGCATCATGTCTGATGTCTCCCTATGAAAAGAAATAATGAAACAGTGTATAAACGCAATTGCCAAATTTTCATTTGGATCTGAACATTTCGCTGAAATTAAATAACAATTTTTCTTATTTCTATGTACTGTTACTTAGAAAATGTGTTCATCAGGGCTTTTTTCCACGAAATTGGGAAGAGGCCTAGGCAAATATTTCTTCCACAAATGGGGGCAAAACAGTCAAGTTCTCAATTGGAAAAGAGGCCTTTTAGGGGTCTCTATTACATAAGGTAAAAAGCCCTGTTCATGATACACAGATCACTTTAGCAGAGTCAATCACATAAAATAGAACTTGGATGTAGATCTAGTGTATATTTTGTTTTTAATTGAAAACAAAGTGTTGCAGTACACATTTTAAGTAGGGTTATAGAGAAAATATGCGGGAGGGACGTAGAAGAGAGGGAAAGGGGGTTGGGGATAGTGGTGGGGGCAGCAGGGCCTTTTTCCCAGTTTTGGGGTAGGGGCCGTTTGCTCTTAATTGGGGTGGAATCCATAAATGGGAATGAAATTTCCAAGGTAAGTTTAAAAAGTGGGGAAGTCTGCATGCTTTTAAAAGAAATGAGAGTGGGGAATGGACCTTTTACAGGCCGCTTCAAAAAAGGGCAAAAAGTCCATGGGGAGGGTATGCGTCAGCTGCCTGTGGGTAAATGTAAAGAATGGGGTGGCAGAGATTTGGTTTAGGTATTGCTGTGTCCCATGGCCATGCAGCATATGTGGGGTTTGACACTGGCAATAACAGGCATACCATAAGGGCTGAGGGTCTCCCGGCGGTTTTGGGGAACAAGAGAACATGATCATTTATTTTTGGGAAACAATGGAACAGTGTATGTTATTGGTAATATTTTTGAGGAACATTGGGAACATATTTTTGGGGAAACAAAGCAAAACGTTTAGGGGATCACCGGGTCGTATTGTCAGGGAACACGGGAAGATGGACCACCCCTGGAAGGGCCTCAGGTCAATGGCTACAGGTCTTGTTATACAAACAAGAATGCTTCTGAGAGAGGAATCATATAAATAATTCAATGAAATCCACAACTGTCACGGCTGATCCAGTTATGTTTACTATTTACACAGTTTGTCAACATTAACACCATCGATGTGCTTGGCAGATTTCAAGAAAACACTGAATAATTTGCAATAAACAAACCACAAAAAGAGTTGTACATGTACACATTTGAACTCACGTGTCATTTGCCTGCAGAGTTCTAAGACAGTCAACTGTTTCCTTCATTACGTTAACCTGTGTGAACTTTCAATTGTTTATCCCAGTGTGAACACCATGCATCAGATATCGCTATCAAAACTCAGTGGATTTAACGTTTACCAACGTGTAAACACATTCTACGTATTGATGACGTAATCCAAAACTGACATTTTACAAAAAAAAATCACTCCTTTAAACTAGGTACGCGTAAAATTGATAACTGCAGTCTGAATCGACATTTTTACAAAAAGAAAATGGCGGCGTTTTGTGATTTTTTTTATGAAATAGTCCGGCAACATTAAAAAAATAATCCCTGTCGCGGAGTATTAAAATGATCAAAAAAGCTGAATAATTAGTTCCTGGCGTTCCCACAGCACAGATGCTGTTGTAGACAATCAATAGTAGTGTGCTTGGCCATGCATATATTGCAATTACCTAGACTAACTTACCTGTATTATAATATCATGATATATATATCAGGAACCTCTATACTTTGTGCATTAAATTGTCACCTCATAATGGTTATTGGAAATTGATTTTGAGAATGTGTTCATGTACAATATTTGTGAAATTTAAAGTGATTGGTTTACAAATTAAAAAGATAAGACTTTGAAGATTGCATTGCCTTTAATTTGCTTATGTGAATATTACTACTGTACGGATGCAGGAACATATCAGTTTTTCAATTTAAAATAATTACTAAACTATTTCATTTTTTCTATTGATTTCTTTCTCTGTATATGCTATATATGTTTTGCAATATGTTTATATAAAAAAATATATAGACATTAGACACCCAGAAACATAATTGTCATACATATAATAGTATTACCTTATTTACAATGTTACATTGTATGTACATGTAATTCAACCATGAACATATCATATGCATTTCTATCATCAGTATTGTATTATATAACTATGTGTTTACCTATGGGTTTTAAAACAACGAACTGTTAGAGTATCTCTCCCATAACAACACGTCATTAATTAAACGATTTAAACAAGCAACAGACACAACAATTTCCCTCTTCTTCGAACTTCGGATTATCAATTTATCATATGTAATAGCTCACAGATAACTACAAAACACACATATTAAATAGTCTTGAATATTAGTTAAATATGAAATAATAACAATGAACCATACAGTCAAATGTTGTACGAGGGGTGTACCGTATCTAATGAGACTGCATGAAATGCTTGTTGCGCCTACCGTCCGAAACCAGTATGTAATTCATTGTCAGCTGTAGATTATATCACTGTCCAGTGTCACTTTATTCTCTCGATATATTCGATCGAATTACATGTAAAATTATCTTTATGCAGAATGGTTGGTAAAATATATGTTAATAAAACTGAAATCAAAGCGATTAAAGGAAGGTGTAAACAGACATGGAGACGGTGTAGTTAGCTGTTTAACTGTTTATGTGTGGGTTGCTAAGTTTCGTTCTGGACAAGAAGATTTGAAATGTGCTGATCGACAAAGTCGCCTCAGGAGTTTGTCCTAGAAAAGTAACGTCGAAAAATAACAAATCTCATAAAGTCCGATGCAAGATAGACAGTTCGACAGTTAGCTCAGATGACGGGATTGTCATTATCTAGAGTACACTTCATTTTAAAAAATGATATTTAAAGTAAACACTATTTTTGCTTGCTTTATTCAACATCTGTTAAACGATGAACAAAAACGCCCCCGTGTCAAAATGGCAAAAACGCTTGTTACCAGGGCATGATCTAAGCAAATGCGCTGACCTTTTAACCGGGGATGAAACCTGTGTTTACTTTTTCAAACCAAAAAGAAAAGTGGATAATAGAGTATGGGCCACTAAAAAAGCTAGGAGACGTTGTATTTACAAGCTAACATAGACGGTTAGGAGGGCACTTTAAGCCATTGTTATTAACCACAGTGGTCCGGTAACACATGCTCGGTGTCTGGATATTTCTAACAAAAATTCAGTTCTAAAGAAACTGAAGCTGTAGTTTCATAAGCGGCATCAAAAATATGGACTTAAAGTACAATGCACCATCTCAAAAGGTTAATATTGTAACACAATTGTTGGAAGAAAAGAAGATGCAAGTACTGCCACATCCACCATACGCACCTGATTTGGCACTATGTGATATTTTCTTATTTCCAAAACTGAAATATAATTTGTCTAAAAGGAAGATAATATAGTTCTTGGACGCATTAAGCCAGCAATTCTGCAGTATATGAGAGGTGTCCCTAAAAACGATTACCATAAATGAATTTAAAACCGGATAAAATATTTAAAAAGGTTTGTGTTTGTGAAGGGAGACAATGTTAAGATATTGTATGAACATCGTCGTTATTTTTTTTCTTTCTATAAAAGACACAGTCTCATTATATACGGAACACCCTTCGTATTATATAAAACGTGTCTAATGGCAATAGTGGTTCCTTCATATTATGTAATACATGTATGCAACAGTCCTTGGTGTAAACAGTTACAACGTTATTTTGCATTTTGGTTTAATACTCGTGAGATACAAACACTTTCTTTGAATATTACAATACATGGTCAATATATTTTCTATTTACCACAAGTTTCTAATCTAATGAATAAACGTAATAACTGTCTTTTTTGTTACTCATTTCTTCGTTACAAAGTCATCAAATTCGGTAATATTTGCGGTTTGAGATAGACAGGATTCGCATCGTCCGGTAACTACACCGGTTCATTGAATTTCTTAACATAAGCGGGATGTTTTGCTTTAGTAACTCATGTCGGGGACTGTAGTGTCATTTGGTTTGCATACGTATTCAAAACAGTGCGAGGTTCATGTTCATCGTATTTTGTCAGTTTGTTTTGCTAAAGTTTTAAAAGGTCTTAAAAACAGTCGCCAGCTACGTTTTTGCTTCTGCTTTTCTACAATTGTTCGTGTACATTCTATTTTTTTTTCCATTTTGACAATGCATCTCGAGCCCTAACTTCTCCATCACTTACTGTGAATGGCACATCTGATAATTGTGATAATTGTGTACCTACACGACTATTCGACATCAATTATGATAACTTTGCTCATATTGTACCATGTGGTATTGAAATATAATACATGTTTATGCCACTCATGAAATATAGCGTTTACAACTGATCAGCAATTAAAGCAATCAAATGCGCAGACGACATTTCTCACTAGTAAAATCAGTTTATGTCAGTAGACATATACTGACAAAAATAAATTTAGCACATAAAATACATGTCAATTTCATAGACGAGATACAAAGCAGCGTATGTTCGGGTTCATTTGTAAAATGACAAAGATATGACCAATAATAATCCTACAAAGTCATTTTCAAACAAGGTCGGTGATAAATATAAAGCAGATAATTATGTTGGCAATATACTGTTATAAGTTATCGAAAATCGTTCTTAATGAAAATTTTAAAAGAAAAATTTGGAATGTTTTTTGTTTGAGAACAACATCCTTTTTTTTATCACATTTTAGCGTTTTTAATGTCATAATGGGCAATTCTTGTCATCATGGTCATGGCCCAATATTACACGTGTTCAACATGTTCAAAGCAATACGTTTCTGTAAGAAATAATTTATTTTCAATATATGGGAGATCATTCTGATACTAAGGCTAAGACAATAATAAAACAGCACACATTTTGAAAACCATATCTTTACCTAGAATTGCTAATAGCTTCAAACAATTATATCAATGTTCATATGTTTAATCTATGCCCCTAAAAAGTCGTACTAAACTTTTTTTGTTCAGTATAGATTTGGTTATGAAAGAGTATTCGATTAACTGCAGCACTGTCTCCAACTAAATGGTATCAGATAGTTTCCAATTCTCAATAATATCTTATTACTGAATACATATGCTTTTGCAAGTAGTTGTGTGACGTTGTCGTAGAAGCGGGTATGAAACGCGCGATTCTATTGGTTGAGTTTTGTCTGTCCACTCAGGAAAGATCAATCTGACCTGTCCAGGTCAATCTGACCTGACCTCCAAAGAAGTTCAATATGATTATTCCTCTTAGTGAAGTGTATCAAGGTGTGAAACAGGGTACGATTTTAATGAGATTTGACTGAACCTATATGTCTGCTAACTTTAAAAATGCTACCTTTCTCGTAATTATTAATGTCACGTGAAAGTGTGCATTTATGAAAATATTCAATCTTTACAGCGTTTATGCAGTTTTAAAAATAGGAAAATCTTTAAAAATCTTCTCTCGACCTATAAGAGCCGCTCTAATGTTTAATAGTTTGCATGTAGCATACGATTATGCTCCTCAACCTATTTTGTTCGCATATGGATACCGGCGTGAAATTTGGTACCGCAACGTCGTCACATTGTTACATGTATATAGAGTATAATTAGGAAATTATTTTCATGTTATTGTGTATTCATGTGCGTTCGTACCTATGTCAATCCCTGGGGGTTACACTTCAAGGGGTGGGCCGTGTCAAACATTATTTTTCGAGATCTCTTCTCTACAACCATATATACACTTACCGGGCATGGACAGACGGATACAATCATGTTACCAGCATTGACTCCGGGGGTCCATCCCCACCCCTGGGGACATAGCCCATGAGTCATAACTTGGAAACAATTGAGATCCTACCCTATAACTATTTATACGCTTACTGGACATGAACAGACGGATACAACGGATACAACCATACAACCTGCATCGACTTCGGCGTCCGACCCCACTCTAGGGAAATAATCTATGGGCAATAATGTGACAACCAGCATCGGCTCTGGACTCTATTCTCAACCTTGGGGACATAACCCCTTGGATATCAACTGGAAGCTGTTTAGATCTCTGATATAACCTATAACCATTTAAACACTCACTGGGCATACAAATACGGATACAACCATCCAACCAGCACTGAAACGAGGCCCATACACATCCTTGGGGACATAGCCCCTGTGTCATTCATGCATAAACGCTGCGCCCGCGAGAGTATAGGTAAATACGAAATCGGTAGGTAAAATTCAAAGAGAAGAACTTGCCTAGTTAAACCATGAACAGCCGGACCTTTGATTTATAATGACGTGATATTAAATATATGACATGTTCATGCTTTCAATTATAAAGACAGTTATTTGATTTCAATAACCTGCAATGCAATATGTCAAGGAATTTATTTTCATCAGCGCTTTAATGTTCGGGATACCGAATCCGGAATTTAATGTGTTCTGAAACTTTTTCCCCATGTGCACGATTATAGTTTGCAAACATTGTTTCAAGCGAATTTGATGAATTGTATCAACTTTCCTTCTTTGACTCAAAGTGATAACATTTTGGTGTGTTTGTGAAAACTTTTATATTTCCTTAACCTGCGATTCTCACCATGTCATTTGACATCAAATGCAAACGTCAATTAAAGGGTCATACGGCAATTTTGAGATGTGTATCATGTTTTGAAATAAGCTTATCGATTAACTATTAATCCAGTATCAATTTTGCATCAATCCTACTTTCATATTAAAAGGTTCTACAATTGGGAATTTAAATGACAGGTGCAATATAATCAACAATTAGTAACACGCAAAGACAATTTGTTTGCACGATTATAGGCAATTTATGAAGAAAAACAGGCAAGGGCAGACAGCTTAGTAAATTTAATATTGATGTTTATCGTTCATATTCCATTCTCAACGTAAGTTGCCCCATTTAGACCTAACTAGTAAACTTTTCACTTTGTGATGTTTGTCTCAATGGGGTTCAAAATGGCTCCGCCTATGAGTCCGACGTTTGTATATAGAGATTTTACATGTTTAACGTAGATTTGTATTAGACAAATGTCTTAAGAATGACTTAATAACACTCAATCACAATTATGATTGAATGTGCAAAGTTTGTGGGTGGGTGGGGAGGGAGAGTTATTTGGCTAGTTCCTGGTATATAAATCACAAATAATATGTAAGCATTTCATGTTGTGCAGAAATGATTATTTTTGTATTCATTAAAATTACAGCTGATATATATTCTGTTTATTGCATTATAGTATATTAATAAACACTTAATTTGTGTATCAAATTAAGAGAGGATGGTCCATTTAATAGAAATACAAACTTGATTTCAAACATAAGCGAAGAACTATGTTAGTAATTTATATTTTTATGGCAACAATTCATTTCCAAATTGTTTCCAGTTCATTTATGTTATCATAAAATATTCAGAAGTCTGCTTTTCATATTTAAAATAATTGTATAAGTACCCTATGCAGATGATTTCATATACAAAATATATCTTGACAGCATTTATTATTAATCAAGTTGAACACCTGCATAACTGTTTACTGGTTTACTGGTATAATATTTTAATATCCTTTTATGTATTTTTAAGCATTAAAAAGAAAACTACATTGTCTTCAAGAACACAATGCGATCCAGATCTACTCTTGCTAGAAAAGAGTATGTTGACAGCATTTATTATTAATCAAGTTGAACTCCTGCATAACTGTTTACTGTTAATTACATGGTAATAATATTTTAATATCCTTTTAGGTATTTTAAGCATTAAAAAGAAAACTACATTGTCTTCAGAAACACAATGCGATCCAGATCTACTCTTTGCTAGAAATAGTGTGATTGAAAAGCATGATAGCTTGAGTAGCCATTCTAAAGCTGCCGAGAAGGAGTAAATGGAGTGTTGAGCGCGAAAATAATATTCAATTTTCAAATGATGAATTTTCTCTATTTAATGAACATTAGTAACATTGAGATTAGTAGAACATGTAATTCATATATAGACCTGTAACGTATATCTTCAACACTTTCATTTATTCAACATTAAAACATCATTAAATACAGCACTTAATAAGTACTAGATCAGACAACTATAATCTTTGAGCAGAAAGTATTAGAATTCAGACTCAAAATCTAAAATGTTGCAGACTCTGTAGCAGAATTATGTAATACATGAAGTTGAATTATGATTGAATCTTTGTAGAATAATGAAAGTTCATTGGTTTGATAGTAACTAATGAACTTTTGATTGAGACTGATTCCTTGCCTGACCCCACCCCCCCCCCCCCCCCTATACAATTTAGATGAGGTTCATGTAACACATGATTTTATACCACAGAATACGAATATGAAGATGTCTTTTTACGGAACTTCTGTAATAACGACAACATTTGTTTACGGAACTACATGAGTGAAGGTGTGAGGGGCATGTGTGACTATGTGTATATGTGAGGAACACGTATTTAACATTAATATATCAGAATGTGACTGTTTCCCCTATTTACTAACCCAATGGCACAATGGCAGAACTCTCTCATTGTTGGATACCATACAGATAAACACAGTGTATTTCAACTTCTTCATTAAGGCCCAAGCACGTAAACAAAACGTGACAAGATTTAAGATATCATAAAACATTTTTTGCATGTTTTTGCAAGTATTCGTCCACTTTATTTAACTTCAATTGATTCTAAATTGACTATACATACTATAATATATTAATGGTCTGGTATGCAAATATTAGATTATAATCTCATGTTCAAATCACATTAGCAAATTTATTTTTAATTGGCTCTTGTGGAATTTGATTCAATTTTGACATTGAGTACTCTGACAGTATATTTCTGACTGTTTGTACTTCCTACATTACAATACATTTTTATTAACCTGCAG
>JAWPHD010017559.1:0-44019 GCA_037043455.1 Cyrtodaria siliqua | reverse complement strand
TGAGTGTAATAAGAAAGTAGGTTAAAGGTGCCATTTTACTGAGTGTAATAAGAAAGTAGTTTAAAGCTGCCATTTAACTGTGTGTAATAAGAAAGTAGTCTAGAAGTGTTATTTTATTGAGAGTAATAAGAAAGTAGTTTAAAACTGCCGATTAATTGAGTGTTATAAGAAAGTAGTTTAAAGGTGTCATTTAACTGAGAGTAATAAGAAAGTAGTTTAAAGATGCCATTGTGCCATTTTACTGAGTGTTATAAGAAAGGAGTTTAAATGAACCATTTTAATTAGTGTAATAAAAAAGTAGTTTAAATGTGCCATTTAACTGAGTGTAATAAGAAAGTAGTTTAAAGGCGCAATTTAACTGAGTGTAATAAGAAAGTAGTTTAAAGGTGCCATTTAACTGTGTGTAATAAGAAAGTAGTTTAAAGGTGCCATTTTACTGAATGTAATAAGAAAGAATTTTAAAGCTGCCATTTAACTGCGTGTAATAAGGAAGTTTTCTAAAGGTGTCATTTGACTGAGTGTAATAGGAAAGTAGTAGTTTAAAGGTGCCATTGTGCCATTTTACTGAGTGATATAAGAAAGTAGTTTAAAGCAACCATTGTACCATTTTACTGAGTGTAATAAGAAAGTAGTTTAAAACTGCCATTTAACTGAGTGTAATAAGAAAGTATTTTAAAGCTCCCATTGTGCCATTTTACTGAGTGATATAAGAAAGTAGTTTAAAGGTGCCATTTGACTGAGTGTAATAAGAAAGTAGTTTAAAGGTGCCATTGTGCCATTTTACTGAATGTTATAAGAAAGAAGTTTAAAGGTGCCATTGTGCCATTTTACTGAGTGTTATAAGAAAGTAGTTTAAAAGTGCCATGTTACTGAGTGTAATGAGAAAGTAGTTTAAAGGTGCCATTATGCCATTTTACTGAGTGTAATAAGAAAGTAGTTTAAAGGTGCCATAATACTGAATGTTATAAGAAAGTAGTTTAAAGGTGCCATTTTACTGAGTGTTATAAGAAAGTAGTTTAAAGGTGCCATTTTACTGAGTGTTATAGAAAAGTAGTTTAAACGTTCCATTTTACTCAGTGTTATAAGAAAGTAGTTTAAAGGGGCCATTGTGCCATTTTACTGAGTATAATAAGAAAGTAGTTTAAAGGCGCCATTGTGCCATTTTACTGGGTGTAATAAGAAAAAAGTTTAAAGGTGCCATTTTACTGAATGTTATAAGAATGTAGTTTAAAGTTGCCATTTTACTGAGTTTTATAAGAAAGTATTTTAAAGGTGCCATTTTACTGAGTGTAATAAGAAAGTAATTTAAAGGTGCCATTGTGCCATTTTACTGTGTGTAATAAGAAAGTAGTTTAAAGGTGCCATTTTACTGAGTGTTATAAGAAAGTAGTTTAAAGGTGCCATTTTACTGAGTGTTATAAGAAAGTAGTTTAAAGGTGCCATTTTACTGAGTGTTATAAGAAAGTAATTTAAAGGTGCCATTGTGCCATTTTACTGAGTGTAATAAGAAAGTAGATTAAAGGTGCCATTGTGTCATGTAACTAAATGTAATAAGAAAGTAGTTTAAAGGTGCCATTGTGCCATTTTACTGAGTGTAATAAGAAAGCAGTTTAAAGGTGTTATTTTACTAAGGGTAATAAGAAAGTAGTTTAAAGGTGCCATTTTACTGAGTGTTATAAGAGAGTGTTTTAAAGGTGCCATTTTACTGAGTATTATAAGAAAGTAGTTTAATGGTGTAATTTTAGTGAGTGTTATAAGAAAGTAGGTTAAAGGTGTCATTTTACTGAGTATTATAAGAAAGTAGTTTAAAGGTGCCATTTTACAGAGTGTTATAAGAAAGTAGTTTAAAGGTGCCATTTTACTGAGTGTTATAAGAAAGTAGTTTAAAGGTGCCATGTTACTGAGTGTTAAAAGAAAGTAGTTTAAAGATGCCATTTTACTGAGTGTAATAAGAAAGTAGTTTATATGTGCCATTGTGCCATTTTACTGAGTGTAATAAGAAAGTAGTTTAAAGGTGCCATTTCACTGAGTGTTATAAGAAAGTAGTTTAAAGGTGCCATTTTACTGAGTGTTATAAGAAAGTAGTTTAAAGGTGCCATTTTACTGAGTGTTATAAGAAAGTAGTTTAAACGTGCCATTTTACTGAGTGTTATAAAAAAGTTGTTTAAAGGTGCCATTTTACTGTGTGTTATAAGAAAGTAGTTTAAAGGTGCCATTATGCCATTTTACTGAGTATAATAAGAAAGTAGTTTAAAGGTGCCATTGTGCCATTTTACTGAGTGTAATAAGAAAAAAGTTTAAAGGTGCCATTTTACTGAATGTTATAAGAATGTAGTTTAAAGGTGCCATTTTACTGAGTGTTATAAGAAAGTAGGTTAAAGGTGCAATTTTACTGGGTGTAATAAGAAAGTAATTTAAAGGTGCCATTGTGCCATTTCACTGTGTGTAATAAGAAAGTAGTTTAAAGGTGCCATTTTACTGAGTGTTATAAGAAAGTAGTTTAAAGGTTCCATTTTACTGAGTGTTATAAGAAAGTAGTTTAAAGGTGCCATTTTACTGGGTGTTATAAGAAAGTAATTTAAAGGTGCCATTGTGCCATTTTACTGAGTGTAATAAGAAAGTAGTTTAAAGGTGCCATTGTGTCATGTTACTACATGTAATAAGAAAGTAGTTTAAAGGTGCCATTGTGCCATTTTACTGAGTGTAATAAGAAAATAGTTTAAAGGTGTCATTTTACTGAGTGTAATAATAAAGTAGTTTAAAGGTGCCATTTTACTGAGTGTTATAAGAAAGTAGTTTAAATGTGCCATTTTACTGAGTGTTATAAGAAAGTAGTTTAAAGGTGCCATTCTACTGAGTGTTATAAGAAAGTAGTTTTAATGTGCCATTGTGAAATTTTACTGTGTGTAATAAGAAAGTAGTTTAAAGGTGCCATTGTGCCATGTTACTAAATGTAATAAGAAAGTAGTTTAAAGGTGCCATTTTACTTAGTATTATAAGAAAGTAGTTTAAAGGTGTCATTTTACTGAGTGTTATAAGAAAGTAGTTGAAAGGTGCCATTTTACTGAGTGTTATAAGAAAGTAGGTTAAAGGTGCCATTTTACTGAGTGTAATAAGAAAGTAGTTTAAAGGTGCCATTTTACTGAGTGTTATAAGAAAGTAGTTTAAAGATGCCATTTTACTGAGTCTTATAAGAAAGTAGTTTAAAGGTGTCATTTTACTGAGTGTTATAAGAAAGTAGTTTAAAGGTGCCATTTTACTTAGTATTATAAGAAAGTAGTTTAAAGGTGTCATTTTACTGTGTGTTATAAGAAAGTAGTTTAAAGGTGCCATTTTACTGAGTGTAATAAGAAAGTAGGTTATAGGTGTCATTTTACTGAGTGTAATAAGAAAGTAATTTAAAGGTTCCATTTTACTGAGTGTTATAAGAAAGTAGTTTAAAGATGCCATTTTACTGAGTGTTATAAGAAAGTAGTTTAAAGATGTCATTCTACTGAGTGTTATAAGAAAGTAGATTAAAGGTGCCATTTAACTTAGTATTATAAGAAAGTAGTTTAAAGGTGTCAATTTACTGAGTGTTATAAGAAAGTAGTTTAAAGGTGCCATTTTACTGAGTGTAATAAGAAAGTAGGTTAAAGGTGCCATTTTACTGTGTGTAATAAGAAAGTAGTTTAAAGCTGCCATTTAACTGGGTGTAATAAGAAAGTAGTCTAGAAGTGTTTTTTTATTGAGTGTAATAAGAAAGTAGTTTAAAACTGCCGATTAATTGAGTGTTATAAGAAAGTAGTTTAAAGGTGTCATTTAACTGAGAGTAATAAGAAAGTAGTTTAAAGATACCATTGTGCCATTTTACTGAGTGTTATAAGAAAGGAGTTTAAAGGAACCATTGTGCCATTTTTCTGAAAGTAATAAGAAAGTAGTTTAAAGGTGTCATTTTACTGAGTGTTATAAGAAAGTAGTTTAAAGGTGCCATTTTACTTAGTATTATAAGAAAGTAGTTTAAAGGTGTCATTTTACTGAGTGTTATAAGAAAGTAGTTTAAAGGTGCCATTTTACTGAATGTAATAAGAAAGTAGGTTAAAGGTGTCATTTTACTGAGTGTTATAAGAATGTAGTTTAAATGTGCCATTGTGCCATTTTACTGAATGTGATAAGAAAGTAGTTTAAAGGTGCCATTGTGCCATTTTACTGTGTGTAATAAGAAAGTAGTTTAAATGTGTCATTTTACTGAGTGTAATAAGAAAGTAGTTTCAAGGTGCCATTTTACTGAGTGTTATAAGAAAGTAGTTTAAAGGTGCCATTTTACTGAGTGTTATAAGAAAGTAGTTTAAAGGTGCCATTGTGAAATTTTACTGAGTGTAATAAGAAAGTAGTTTAAAGGTGCCATTGTGCCATGTTACTAAATGTAATAAGAAAGTAGTTTAAAGGTGCCATTTTACTTAGCATTATAAGAAAGTAGTTTAAAGGTGTCATTTTACTGAGTGTTATAAGAAAGTAGTTCAAAGGTGCCATTTTACTGAGTGTAATAAGAATGAATGTTAAAGGTGCCGTTTTACTGAGTGTAATAAGAAAGTAGTTTAAAGGTGCCATTTTACTGAGTGTTATAAGAAAGTAGTTGAAAGATGCCATATTACTGAGTGTTATAAGAAAGTAGTTTAAAGGTGTCATTGTACTAAGCGTTAAAAGAAAGTAGTTTAAAGGTGCCATTTTACTTAGTATTATAAGAAAGTAGTTTAAAGGTAACATTTTACTGAGTGTTATAAGAAAGTAGTTTAAAGGTGCCATTTTACTGAATGTAATAAGAAAGTAGTTTAAAGCTGCCATTTAACTGCGTGTAATAAGGAAGTTTTCTAAAGGTGTCATTTAACTGTGTGTAATAAGAAAGTAGATTAAAGGTGCCATTGTGCCATTTTACTGAGTGTTATAAGAAAGTAGTTTAAAGGTGCCATTTTACTGGGTGTAATAAGAAAGTAGTTTAAAGCAACCCATGTACCATTTTACTGAGTGTAATAAGAAAGTAGTTTAAAACTGCCATTTAACTGAGTGTAATAAGAAAGTAGTTTAAAGCTCCCATTGTGCCATTTTACTGAGTGATATAAGAAAGTAGTTTAAAGGTGCCATTTGACTGAGTGTAATAAGAAAGTAGTTTAAAGGTGCCATTGTGCCATTTTACTGAATGTTATAAGAAAGTAGTTTAAAGGTGCCATTGTGCCATTTTACTGAGTGTTGTAAGAAAGTAGTTTAAAGGTGCCATGTTACTGAGTGTAATAAGAAAGTAGTTTAAAGGTTCCATTGTGCCATTTTACTGAGTGTAATAAGAAAGTAGTTTAAAGGTGCCATTTTACTGAATGTTATAAGAAAGTAGTTTAAAGGTGCCATTTTACTGAGTATTATAAGAAAGTAGTTTAAAGGTGCCATTTTACTGGGTGTTATAAAAAAGTAGTTTAAAGGTGCCATTTTACTGGGTGTTATAAGAAAGTAGTTTAAAGCTCCCATTGTGCCATTTTACTGAGTGATATAACAAAGTAGTTTAAAGGTGCCATTTGACTGAGTGTAATAAGAAAGTAGTTTAAAGGTGCCATTGTGCCATTTTACTGAATGTTATAAGAAAGTAGTTTAAAGGTGCCATTGTGCCATTTTACTGAGTGTTGTAAGAAAGTAGTTTAAATGTGCCATGTTACTGAGTGTAATAAGAAAGTAGTTTAAAGGTTCCATTGTGCCATTTTACTGAGTGTTATAAGAAAGTAGTTTAAAGGTGCCATTTTACTGAATGTTATAAGAAAGTAGTTTAAAGGTGCCATTTTACTGAGTATTATAAGAAAGTAGTTTAAAGGTGCCATTTTACTGAGTGTTATAAAAAAGTAGTTTAAAGGTGCCATTTTACTGGGTGTTATAAGAAAGTAGTTTAAAGGTGCCATTGTGCCATTTTACTGAGTATAATAAGAAAGTAGTTTAAAGGCGCCATGGTGCCATTTTCCTGAGTGTAATAAGAAAAAAGTTTAAAGGTGCCATTTTACTGAATGTTATAAGAATGTAGTTTAAAGGTGTCATTTTACTGAGTGTTATAAGAAAGTATTTTAAAGGTGCCATTTTACTGAGTGTAATAAGAAAGTAATTTAAAGGTGCCATTGTGCCATTTTACTGTGTGTAATAAGAAAGTAGTTTAAAGGTTCCATTTTACTGAGTGTTATAAGAAAGTAGTTTAAAGGTGCCATTTTACTGAGTGTTATAAGAAAGTAGTTTAAAGGTGCCATTTTACTGAGTGTTATAAGAAAGTAATTTAAAGGTGCCTTTGTGCCATTTTACTGAGTGTAATAAGAAAGCAGTTTAAAGGTGTTAATTTACTGAGGGTAATAAGAAAGTAGTTTAAAGGTGCCATTTTACTGAGTGTTATAAGAAAGTAGTTTAAAGGTGCCATTTTACTGAGTATTATAAGAAAGTAGTTTAATGGTGTAATTTTACTGAGTGTTATAAGAAAGTAGGTTAAAGGTGTCATTTTACTGAGTATTATAAGAAAGTAGTTTAAAGGTGCCATTTTACAGAGTGTTATAAAAAAGTAGTTTAAAGGTGCCATTTTACTGAGTGTTATAAGAAAGTAGTTTAAAGGTGCCATTTTACTGAGTGTAATAAGAAAGTAGTTTAAATGTGCCATTGTGCCATTTTACTGAGTGTAATAAGAAAGTAGTTTAAAGGTGCCATTTTACTGAGTGTTATAAGAAAGTAGTTTAAAGGTGCCATTTTACTGAGTGTTATAAGAAAGTAGTTTAAAGGTGACATTTTACTGAGTGTTATAAGAATGTAGTTTAAAGGTGCCATTGTGCCATTTTACTGAATGTGATTAGAAAGTAGTTTAAAGGTGCCATTGTGCCATTTTACTGTGTGTAATAAGAAAGTAGTTTAAAGGTGTCATTTTACTAAGTGTAATAAGAAAGTAGTTTCAAGGTGCCATTTTACTGAGTGTTATAAGAAAGTAGTTTAAAGGTGCCATTTTACTGCGTGTTATAAGAAAGTAGTTTAAAGGTGCCATTGTGAAATTTTACTGAGTGTAATAAGAAAGTAGTTTAAAGGTGCCATTGTGCCATGTTACTAAATGTAATAAGAAAGTTGTTTAAAGGTGCCATTTTACTTAGTATTATAAGAAAGTAGTTTAAAGGTGTCATTTTACTGAGTGTTATAAGAAAGTAGTTCAAAGGTGCCATTTTACTGAGTGTAATAAGAATGTATGTTAAAGGTGCCGTTTTACTGAGTGTAATAAGAAAGTAGTTTAAAGGTGCCATTTTACTGAGTGTTATAAGAAAGTAGTTTAAAGATGCCATTTTACTGAGTGTTATAAGAAAGTAGTTTAAAGGTGTCATTGTACTAAGTGTTATAAGAAAGTAGTTTAAAGGTGCCATTTTACTAAGTATTATAAGAAAGTAGTTTAAAGGTATCATTTTACTGAGTGTTATAAGAAAGTAGTTTAAAGGTGCCATTTTACTGAGTGTAATAAGAAAATAGGTTAAAGGTGCCATTTTACTGAGTTTAATAAGAAAGTAGTTTAAAGCTGCCATTGTGCTATTTTACTGAGTGTTATAAGAAAGTAGTTTAAAGGTGCCATGTGACTGAGTGTAATAAGAAAGTAGTTTAAATGTGCCATTGTGCCATTTTACTGTGTGTTATAAGAAAGTAGTTTAAAGGTGCCATTTTTCTAAGTGTAATAAGAAAGTAGTTTAAAGATGCCATTTTACTGAGTGTAATAAGAAAGTAGTTTAAAGGTGCCATTGTGCCATTTTACTGAGTGTAATAAGAAAGTAGTTTAAAGGTGCCATTTTACTGAATGTTATAAGAAAGTAGTTTAAAGGTGCCATTTTACTGAGTGTTATAAGAAAGTAGTTTAAAGGTGCCATTTTACTGAGTGTTATAAAAAAGTAGTTTAAAGGTGCCATTGTGCCATTTTACTGAGTGTAATAAGAAAGTAGATTAAAGGTGCCATTGTGTCATGTTACTAAATGTAATAAGAAAGTAGTTTAAAGGTGCCATTGTACCATTTTACTGAGTGTATTAAGAAAGTAGTTTAAAGGTGTTATTTTACTGAGGGTAATAAGAAAGTAGTTTAAAGGTGCCATATTACTGAGTGTTATAAGAAAGTAGTTTAAAGGGGCCATTTTACTGAGTATTATAAGAAAGTAGTTTAATGGTGTAATTTTACTGAGTGTTATAAGAAAGTAGTTTAAAGGTGCCATTTTACTGAGTATTATAAGAAAGTAGTTTAAAGGTGCCATTTTACAGAGTGTTATAAGAAAGTAGTTTAAAGGTGCCATTTTACTGAGTGTTATAAGAAAGTAGTTTAAAGGTGCCATTTTACTGAGTGTTAAAAGAAAGTAGTTTAAAGATGCCATTTTACTGGGTGTAATAAGAAAGTAGTTTAAATGTGCCATTGTGCCATTTTACCGTGTGTAATAAGAAAGTAGTTTAAAGGTGCCATTTTACTGAGTGTTATAAGAAAGTAGTTTAAAGGTGACATTTTACTGAGTGTTATAAGAATGTAGATTAAAGGTGCCATTTTACTGAATTTGATAAGAAAGTAGTTTAAAGGTGCCATTGTGCCATGTTACTAAATGTAATAAGAAAGTAGTTTAAAGGTGCCATTGTGCCATTTTACCGTGTGTAATAAGAAAGTAGTTTAAAGGTGTCATTTTACTGAGTATAATAAGAAAGTAGTTTAAAGGTGCCATTTTACTGAGTGTTATAAGAAAGTAGTTTAAAGGTTCCATTGTGCCATTTTACTGAGTGTAATAAGAAAGTAGTTTAAAGGTGCCATTTTACTGAGTGTTATAAGAAAGTAGTTTAAAGGTGCCATTCTACTGAGTGTTATAAGAAAGTAGTTCAAAGGTGCCATTTTACTTAGTATTATAAGAAAGTAGTTTAAAGGTATCATTTTACTGAGTGTTATAAGAAAGTAGTTTAAAGATGCCATTTTACTTAGTGTTATAAGAAAGTAGTTTAAAGGGGTCATTTTACTGAGTGTTATAAGAAAGTAGTTTAAAGGTGCCATTTTACTGAGTGTTATAAGAAAGTAGTTTAAAGGTGCCATTTAACTGCGTGTAATAAGAAAGTAGGTTAAAGGTGCCATTTTACTGAGTGTAATAAGACAGTAGTTTAAAGCTGCCATTTAACTGAGTGTTATAAGAAAGTAGTCTAGAAGTGTTATTTTATTGAGCGTAATAAGAAAGTAGTTTAAAACTGCCGATTAATTGAGTGTTATAAGAAAGTAGTTTAAAGGTGTCATTTAACTGAGAGTAATAAGAAAGTAGTTTAAAGATGCCATTGTGCCATTTTACTGAATGTTATAAGAAAGGAGTTTAAAGGAACCATTTTAGTTGCTGTAATAAAAAAGTAGTTTAAAGGAGCCATTTTACTGAGTGTTATAAGAAAGTTGTTTAAAGGTGCCATGTTACTGAGTATTATAAGAAAGTTGTGTAAAGGTGCCATTCTACTGAGTGTTATAAGAAAGTAGTATAAAGGTGCCATTTTACTGAGTGTTATAAGAAAGTAGTTTAAAGGTGCAATTTTACTGAGTGTTATCAGAAAGTAGTTTAAAGGTGCCATTTTATTGAGTGTTATAAGAATGTAGTTTAAAGGTGCCATTTTACTGAGTGTTATAAGAAAGTAGTTTAAAGATGCCATTTCACTGAGTGTAATAAGAAAGTAGTTTAAAGGTGCCATTGTGCCATTTTACTGAGTGTAATAAGAAAGTAGTTTAAAGGTGCCATTTTACTGAGTGTTATAAGAAAGTAGTTTAAAGGTGCCATTTTACTGAGTGTTATAAGAAAGTAGTTTAAAGGTGCCATTTTACTGTGTGTTCTAAAAAAGTAATTTAAAGGTGCCATTTTACTAAGTGTTATAAGAAAGTAGTTTAAAGGTGCCATTATGCCATTTTACTGAGTATAATAAGAAAGTAGTTTAAAGGTGCCATTGTGCCATTTTACTGAGTGTAATAAGAAAAAAGTTTAAAGGTGCCATTTTACTGAGTGTTATAAGAAAGTAGTTTAAAGGTGCCATTTTACTGAGTGTTATAAGAAAGTAGTTTAAAGGTGCCATTTTACTGAGTGTTATAAGAAAGTAGTTTAAAGGTGCCATTTTACTGAGTGTAATAAGAAAGTAATTTAAAGGTGCCATTGTGCCATTTTACTGTGTGTAATAAGAAAGTAGTTTAAAGGTGCCATTTTACTGAGTGTATTAAGAAAGTAGTTTAAAGGTGCCATTTTACTGAGTGTTATAAGAAAGTAGTTTAAAGGTGCCATTTTACTGAGTGTTATAAGAAAGTAGTTGAAAGGTGCCATTCTACTGAGTGTTATAAGAAAGTAGTTGAAAGGTGCCATTCTACTGAGTGTTATAAGAAAGTAGTTTAAAGGTGCCATTGTGCCATGTTACTAAATGTAATAAGAAAGTAGTTTAAAGGTGCCATTTTACTGAGTGTTAAAAGAAAGTAGTTTAAATATGCCATTTTACTGAGTGTAATAAGAAAGTAGTTTAAATGTGCCATTGTGCCATTTTACCGAGTGTAATAAGAAAGTAGTTTAAAGGTGCCATTTTACTGAGTGTTATAAGAAAGTAGTTTAAAGGTGCCATTTTACTGAGTGTTATAAGATAGTAGTTTAAAGGTGACATTTTACTAGTGTTATAAGAATGTAGATTAAAGGTGCCATTTTACTGAATTTGATAAGAAAGTAGTTTAAAGGTGCCATTGTGCCATGTTACTAAATGTAATAAGAAAGTAGTTTAAAGGTGCCATTGTGCCTTTTTACCGTGTGTAATAAGAAAGTAGTTTAAAGGTGTCATTTTACTGAGTATAATAAGAAAGTAGTTTAAAGGTGCCATTTTACTGAGTGTTATAAGAAAGTAGTTTAAAGGTGCCATTCTACTGAGTGTTATAAGAAAGTAGTTTAAAGGTGCCATTTTACTGTGTGTAATAAGAAAGTATGTTAAAGGTGCCGTTTTACTGAGTGTAATAAGAAAGTAGTTTAAAGGTGCCATTTTACTGAGTGTTATAAGAAATTAGTCTAAAGATGCTATTTTACTGAGTGTTATAAGAAAGTAGTTTAAAGGTGTCATTTTACTGAGTGTTATAAGAAAGTAGTTTAAAGGTGCCATTTTACTTAGTATTATAAGAAAGTAGTTTAAAGGTATCATTTTACTGAGTGTTATAATAAAGTAGTTTAAAGGTGCCATTTTACTGGGTGTAATAAGAAAGTAGGTTAAAGGTGTCATTTTACTGGGTGTAATAAGAAAGTAGTTTAAAGGTGCCATTTTACTGAGTGTTATAAGAAAGTAGTTTAAAGATGCCATTTTACTGAGTGTTATAAGAAAGTAGTTTAAAGGGGTCATTTTACTGAGTGTTATAAGAAAGTAGTTTAAAGGTGCCATTTTACTTAGTATTATAAGAAAGTAGTTTAAAGGTGCCATTTAACTGCGTGTAATAAGAAAGTAGGTTAAAGGTGCCATTTTACTGAGTGTAATAAGACAGTAGTTTAAAACTGCCATTTAACTGAGTGTAATAAGAAAGTAGTCTAGAAGTGTTATTTTATTGAGCGTAATAAGAAAGTAGTTTAAAACTGCCGATTAATTGAGTGTTATAAGAAAGTAGTTTAAAGGTGTCATTTAACTGAGAGTAATAAGAAAGTAGTTTAAAGATGCCATTGTGCCATTTTACTGAATGTTATAAGAAAGGAGTTTAAAGGAACCATTTTAGTTAGTGTAATAAAAAAGTAGTTTAAAGGAGCCATTTTACTGAGTGTTATAAGAAAGTTGTTTAAAGGTGCCATGTTACTGAGTATTATAAGAAAGTTGTGTAAAGGTGCCATTCTACTGAGTGTTATAAGAAAGTAGTATAAAGGTGCCATTTTACTGAGGGTTATAAGAAAGTAGTTTAAAGGTGCAATTTTACTGAGTGTAATAAGAAAGTAGTTTAAAGGTGCCATTTTATTGAGTGTTATAAGAATGTAGTTTAAAGGTGCCATTTTACTGAGTGTTATAAGAAAGTAGTTTAAAGATGCCATTTCACTGAGTGTAATAAGAAAGTAGTTTAAAGGTGCCATTGTGCCATTTTACTGAGTGTAATAAGAAAGTAGTTTAAAGGTGCCATTTTACTGACTGTTATAAGAAAGTAGTTTAAAGGTGCCATTTTACTGAGTGTTATAAGAAAGTAGTTTAAAGGTGCCATTTTACTGAGTGTTCTAAAAAAGTAGTTTAAAGGTGCCATTTTACTAAGTGTTATAAGAAAGTAGTTTAAAGGTGCCATTATGCCATTTTACTGAGTATAATAAGAAAGTAGTTTAAAGGTGCCATTGTGCCATTTTACTGAGTGTAATAAGAAAAAAGTTTAAAGGTGCCATTTTACTGAATGTTATAAGAATGTAGTTTAAAGGTGCCATTTTACTGAGTGTTATAAGAAAGTAGTTTGAAGGTGCCATTTTACTGAGTGTAATAAGAAAGTAATTTAAAGGTGCCATTGTGCCATTTTACTGTGTGTAATAAGAAAGTAGTTTAAAGGTGCCATTTTACTGAGTGTAATAAGAAAGTAGTTTAAAGGTGCCATTTTACTGAGTGTTATAAGAAAGTAGTTTTAAGGTGCCATTTTACTGAGTGTTATAAGAAAGTAGTTGAAAGGTGCCATTCTACTGAGTGTTATAAGAAAGTAGTTTAAAGGTGCCATTGTGCCATGTTACTAAATGTAATAAGAAAGTAGTTTAAAGGTGCCATTTTACTTAGTATTATAAGAAAGTAGTTTAAAGGTGTCATTTTACTGAGTGTTATCAGAAAGTAGTTTAAAGGTGCCATTTTACTGAGTGTAATAAGAAAGTAGGTTAAAGGTGCCATTTTACTGAGTGTAATAAGAAAGTAGTTTAAAGGTGCCATTTTACTGAGTGTTATAAGAAAGTAGTTTAAAGATGCCATTTATCTGGGTGATATAATAAAGTAGTTTAAAGGTGTCATTTTACTGAGTGTTATAAGAAAGTAGTTTAAAGGTGCCATTTTACGTAGTATTATAAGAAAGTAGTTTAAAGGTGTCATTTTACTGAGTGTAATAAGAAAGTAGTTTAAAGGTGCCATTTTACTGGGTGTAATAAGAAAGTAGGTTAAAGGTGTCATTTTACTGAGTGTAATAAGAAAGTAGTTTAAAGGTGCCATTTTACTGAGTGTTATAAGAAAGTAGTTTAAAGATGCCATTTTACTGAGTGTTATAAGAAAGTAGTTTAAAGGTGTCATTTTACTGAGTCTTATAAGAAAGTAGTTTAAAGATGCCATGTTACTTAGTATTATAAGAAAGTAGTTTAAAGGTGTCATTTTACTGAGTGTTATAAGAAAGTAGTTTAAAGGTGCCATTTTACTGAGTGTAATAAGAAAGTAATTTAAAGGTGCCATTGTGCCATTTTACTGTGTGCAATAAGAAAGTAGTTTAAAGGTGCCATTTTACTGAGTGTTATAAGAAAGTAGTTTAAAGGTGCCATTTTACTGAGTGTTATAAGAAAGTAGTTTAAAGGTGCCATTTTACTGGGTGTTATAAGAAAGTAATTTAAAGGTGCCATTGTGCCATTTTACTGAGTGTAATAAGAAAGTAGTTTAAAGGTGCCATTGTGTCATGTTACTAAATGTAATAAGAAAGTAGTTTAAAGGTACCATTGTGCCATTTTACTGAGTGTAATGAGAAAGTAGTTTAAAGGTGTTATTTTACTGAGGGTAATAAGAAAGTAGTTTAAAGGTGCCATTTTACTGAGTATTATAAGAAAGTAGTTTAAAGGTGTAATTTTACTGAATGTTATAAGAAAGTAGTTTAAAGGTGCCATTTTACTGAGTATTATAAGAAAGTAGTTTAAAGGTGCCATTTTACAAAGTGTTATAAGAAAGTAGTTTAATGGTGCCATTTTACTGGGTGTTATAAGAAAGTAGTTTAAAGGTGCCATTTTACTGAGTGTTAAAAGAAAGTAGTTGAAAGATGCCATTTTACTGAGTGTAATATGAAAGTAGTTTAAAGGTGCCATTGTGCCATTTAACTGATTGTAATAAGAAAGTATTTTAAAGGTGCCATTTTACTGTGTGTTATAAGAAACTAGTTTAAAGGTGCCATTTTACTGAGTGTTATAAGAAAGTAGTTTAAAGGTGACATTTTACTGAGTGTTATAAGAATGTAGTTTAAAGGTGCCATAGTGCCATTTTACTGAATGTAATAAGAAAGTAGTTTAAAGGTGCCATTGTGCCATGTTACTAAATGTAATAAGAAAGTAGTTTAAAGGTGCCATTGTGCCATTTTACTGAGTGTAATAAGAAAATAGTTTAAAGATGTCATTTTACTGAGTGTAATAAGAAAGTATGTTAAGGTGCCATTTTACTGAGTGTTATAAGAAAGTAGTTTAAAGGTGCCATTTTACTGTGTGTTATAAGAAAGTAGTTTAAAGGTGCCATTGTGAAATTTTACTGAGTGTAATAAGAAAGTAGTTTAAAGGTGCCATTGTGCCATTTTACTGAGTGTTATAAGAAAGGAGTTTAAAGGAACCATTGTGCCATTTTTCTGAAAGTAATTAGAAAGTAGTTTAAAGGTGTCATTTTACTGAGTGTTATAAGAAAGTAGTTTAAAGGTGCCATTTTACTGAGTGTAATAAGAAAGTAGGTTAAAGGTGTCATTTTACTGAGTGTAATAAGAAAGTACTTTAAAGGTTCCATTTTACTGAGCGTTATAAGAAAGTAGTTTAAAGATGCCATTTTACTGTGTGTTATAAGAAAGTAGTTTAAAGGTGTCATTTTACTGAGTGTTATAAGAAAGTAGTTTAAAGGTGCCATTTTACTTAGTATTATAAGAAAGTAGTTTAAAGGTGTCAATTTACTGTGTGTTATAAGAAAGTAGTTTAAAGGTGCCATTTTACTGAGTGTAATAGGAAAGTAGGTTAAAGGTGCCATTTTACTGAGTGTAATAAGAAAGTCGTCTAGAAGTGTTATTTTATTGAGTGTAATAAAAAAGTAGTTTAAAAGTGCCGATTAATTGAGTGTAATAAGAAAGTAGTTTAAAGGTGTCATTTAACTGAGAGTAATAAGAAAGTAGTTTAAAGATGCCATTGTGCCATTTTACTGAGTGTTATTAGAAAGGAGTTTAAAGGAACCATTGTGCCATTTTACTGAATGTAATAAGAAAGTAGTTTAAAGGTGCCATTGTGCCATGTTAATAAATGTAATAAGAAAGTAGTTTAAAGGTGCCATTGTACCATTTTACTGAGTGTAATAAGAAAGTAGTTTAAAGGTGTCAGTTTACTGAGTGTAATAAGAAAGTAGTTTAAAGGTGCCATTTTACTGAGTGTTATAAGAAAGTAGTTTAAAGGTGCCATTTTACTGAGTGTTATAAGAAAGTAGTTGAAAGGTGACATTCTACTGAGTGTTATAAGAAAGTAGTTTAAAGGTGCCATTGTGCCATGTTACTAAATGTAATAAGAAAGTAGTTTAAAGGTGCCATTTTACTTAGTATTATAAGAAAGTAGTTTAAAGGTGTCATTTTACTGAGTGTTATCAGAAAGTAGTTTAAAAGTGCCATTTTACTGAGTGTAATAAGAAAGTAGGTTAAAGGTGCCATTTTACTGAGTGTAATAAGAAAGTAGTTTAAAGGTGCCATTTTACTGAGTGTTATAAGAAAGTAGTTTAAAGATGCCATTTTACTGAGTGTTATAAGAAAGTAGTTTAAAGGTGTCATTTTACTGAGTGTTATAAGAAAGTAGTTTAAAGGTGCCATTTTACGTAGTATTATAAGAAAGTAGTTTAAAGGTGCCATTTTACTGGGTGTAATAAGAAAGTAGGTTAAAGGTGTCATTTTACTGAGTGTAATAAGAAAGTAGTTTAAAGGTGCCATTTTACTGAGTGTTATAAGAAAGTAGTTTAAAGATGCCATTTTACTGAGTGTTATAAGAAAGTAGTTTAAAGGTGTCATTTTACTGAGTGTTATAAGAAAGTAGTTTAAAGGTGCCATTTTACTGAGTGTAATAAGAAAGTAGTTTAAAGCAACCATTATACCATTTTAATGAGTCTAGTAAGAAAGTAGTTTAAAACTGCCATTTAACTGAGTGTAATAAGAAAGTAGTTTAAAGATGCCATTGTGCCATTTTACTGAGTGATATAAGAAAGTAGTTTAAGGTGCCATTTGACTGAGTGTAATAAGAAAGTAGTTTAAAGGTGCCATTGTGCCATTTTACTGAATGTTATAAGAAAGTAGTTTAAAGGTGCCATTGTGCCATTTTACTGTGTGTTATAAGAAAGTAGTTTAAAGGTGCCATGTTACTGAGTGTCATAAGAAAGTAGTTTAAATGTGCCATTGTGCCATTTTGCTGTGTGTTATAAGAAAGTAGTTTAAAGGTGCCATTTTACTGAGTGTAATAAGAAAGTAGTTTAAAGATGCCATTTTACTGAGTGTAATAAGAAAGTAGTTTAAAGGTGCCATTGTGCCATTTTACTGAGTTTAATAAGAAAGTAGTTTAAAGGTGCCATTTTACTGAATGTTATAAGAAAGTAGTTTAAAGGTGCCATTTTACTGAGTGTTATAAGAATGTAGTTTAAAGGTGCCATTTTACTGAGTGTAATAAGAAAGTAATTTAAAGGTGCCATTGTGCCATTTTACTGTGTGTAATAAGAAAGTAGTTTAAAGGTGCCATTTTACTGAGTGTTATAAGAAAGTAGTTTAAAGGTGCCATTTTACTGAGTGTTATAAGAAAGTAGTTTAAAGGTGCCATTTTACTGAGTGTTATAAGAAAGTAGTTTAAAGGTGCCATTTATCTGAGTGTAATAAGAAAGTAGGTTAAAGGTGCCATTTTACTGTGTGTAATAAGAAAGTAGTTTAAAGGTGCCATTTTACTTAGTGTT
The DNA here is from genome assembly GCA_037043455.1 of Cyrtodaria siliqua. Taxonomy (NCBI): domain Eukaryota; kingdom Metazoa; phylum Mollusca; class Bivalvia; order Adapedonta; family Hiatellidae; genus Cyrtodaria; species Cyrtodaria siliqua. The sequence goes on along the minus strand of JAWPHD010017559.1, from coordinate 27,144 downwards.
ATAAGAAAGTAGTTTAAAGGTGCCATTTTACTGAGTATTATAAGAAAGTAGTTTAAAGGTGTAATTTTACTGAGTGTTATAAGAAAGTAGTTTAAAGGTGCCATTTTACTGAGTATTATAAGAAAGTAGTTTAAAGGTGCCATTTTACAGAGTGTTATAAGAAAGTAGTTTAAAGGTGCCATTTTACTGAGTGTTATAAGAAAGTAGTTTAAAGGTGCCATTTTACTGAGTGTTAAAAGAAAGTAGTTTAAAGATGCCATTTTACTGAGTGTAATAAGAAAGTAGTTTAAAGGTGCCATTGTGCCATTTTACTGAGTGTAATAAGAAAGTAGTTTAAAGGTGCCATTTTACTGAGTGTTATAAGAAAGTAGTTTAAAGGTGCCATTTTACTGAGTGTTATAAGAAAGTAGTTTAAAGGTGACATTTTACTGTGTGTTATAAGAATGTAGTTTAAAGGTGCCATTGTGCCATTTTACTGAATGTGATAAGAAAGTAGTTTAAAGGTGCCATTTTACTGAGTGTTATAAGAAAGTAGTTTAAAGGTGACATTCTACTGAGTGTTATAAGAAAGTAGTTTAAAGGTGCCATTGTGAAATTTTACTGAGTGTAATAAGAAAGTAGTTTAAAGGTGCCATTGTGCCATGTTACTAAATGTAATAAGAAAGTAGTTTAAAGGTGCCATTTTACTTAGTATTATAAGAAAGTAGTTTAAAGGTGTCATTTTACTGAGTGTTATAAGAAAGTGGTTCAAAGGTGCCATTTTACTGAGTGTAATAAGAAAGTAGGTTAAAGGTGCTATTTTACTGAGTGTAATAAGAAAGACGTTTAAAGGTGCCATTTTACTGTGTGTTATAAGAAAGTAGTTTAAAGATGCCATTTTACTGAGTGTTATAAGAAAGTAGTTTAAAGGTGTCATTTTACTGAGTGTTATAAGAAAGTAGTTTAAAGGTGCCATTTTACTTAGTATTATAAGAAAGTAGTTTAAAGGTGTCATTTTACTGAGTGTTATAAGAAAGTAGTTTAAAGTTGCCATTTTACTGAGTGTAATAAGAAAGTAGGTTAAAGGTGTCATTTTACTGAGTGTAATCAGAAAGTAGTTTAAAGGTGCCATTTTACTGAATGTGATAAGAAAGTAGTTTAAAGATGCCATTTTACTTGGTGTTATAAGAAAGTAGTTTAAAGGTGTCATTTTACTGAGTGTTATAAGAAAGTAGTTTAAAGGTGCCATTTTACTTAGTATTATAAGAAAGTAGTTTAAAGGTGTCATTTTACTGAGTGTTATAAGAAAGTAGTTTAAAGGTGCCATTGTACTGTGTGTATTAAGAAAGTAGGTTAATGGTGCCATTTTAGTGAGTGTAATAAGAAAGTAGTTTAAAGCTGCCATTTAACTGAATGTAATAAGAAAGTAGTTTAAAGGTGTTATTTATCTGAGTGTAATAAGGAAGTAGTTTAAAGTGCCATTTTACTGAGTGTAATAAGAAAGTAGTTTAAAGGTGGCATTTAACTAAATGTAATAAGAAAGTAGTTTAAAGGTGCCATTTTTCTGAGTGTAATAAGAAAGTAGTTTAAAGGTGCCATTTAACTGAGTGTAATAAGAAAGTAGTAGTAATTTGAAGGTGCCATTGTGCCATTTTACTGAGTTTAATAAGAAAGTAGTTTAAAGGTGCCATTTTACTGAGTGTTATAAGAAAGTAGTTTAAAGGTGCCATTTTATAGTGTGTAATAAGAAAGTAGTTTAAAGGTGCCATTATGCCATTTTACTGAGTGTTATAAGAAAGTAATTTAAAGGTGCCATTTTACTGAGTGTTATAAGAAAGTCATTTAAAGGTGCCATTTTACTGAGTGTTATAAGAAAGTAGTTTAAAGGTGCCATTTAACTGATTGTATTATGAAAGTAGTTTAAAGGTGCCATTTTACTGTGTGTTATAAGAAAGTAGTTTGAAGGTGTCATTTTTAATATTAAATGCTTTCCATATTTGTTTAGCATAATCTGCATCTGAAATAACTTAGAATAAAATCTATCTTTACAGGTAATTCTTTTTCTTCAAAAGGTTCAAAGCTATTCATATAATCATAAGGATGAACGCCTTTTCTTTTTACTATCTCTAACTTTTCACCAGGATACTCTTCTGATGTATATGTAAATGATGGGATTTTTTTTACTAAACTGTCGAGTGATTGAGACATGAATTGGAAACTATCAACACACACCAACTCTTTTCCTAGCATAAAAGCCATATACTTTTCCATGTTATTTGGTATAACATTTCTTTCTTTTTTAAACTGTCCAATGTGTTGCATTATAAAATGCGAATCATAACCTCTTAAGTTATGAAATACAACGGGTATTTTTCTAGTCAATCTGAAATTAAGATAACAAACTTCATGAGCACTTCCTCTAAAAGTTCCAGTTATATGGCAAGGATCTCTAACCATCTTGTCCCTGACTAAATAATTCTTATTACAAATATGGCATTTTTTAGATGCTTTAATTTTTTTCCTTGTGATATTCTTTTTTAAAATGCTGCGACATGGTTTTCCTACATTATTTCTCTTCTTCTATCATTTTTTCTATAGACTAATAAACAGTGTTTGATCCTTTGTATGTCACAACTGGTTTGATATTGATTATCGTAACAACGAACAACTATGTATTTGTAACCACAATCAGTATGCTTTTGATATGTATGACTGTTTAGGATTACCAAGAGCTAAAGAAATGTCATCAGTATTGCTTCAAAGTCAATTGTCTGTCGTAGTTTTTAAACTTGACCTTTTCGTTTTTTTCAGGCATTTTTATTACTTGTTTACCGTTAAGTGAAAGACAATCAGGATCATGCTTTTTTAATACCCTTTCCGTTTTAAAACACGTTAAACACATTTTACAAACCATTTTCTTGCCTTATGCATGTTTTGATTATACATCAACCGGCTAAAATCCTTTATCCGGAGAAGTCAAACCAAGACCGTCCAAGGTCAAAGCTGTACTGATTTTTAATTAAAAGCATGTCACAAGTCTTTTCTCATTTGTTTTTTTATATATACAAAGGATATACTTGCTTATTTTCATACCCGAATATATTAAAACGTATATTATTTTGATTTTCTATTTTTGGAATTTGCCTTACAGTAACAGGAAATGTAATTCCTTTGTAATTTATATCTCCAATATGCTTTTTATGCTTTGATATCCTTTGGATCATTTTCAACAGGAAATCTATAAGCTAAGTGACACCATCTAAAGCACTCATTATTTTTTTCATTTTTTATATTTATTAAGCCTTGTTTTAGCATTATCAAGTTCCTTTGGCAATGTTAAATACGAGCTACCTCGTAAAGGCTTTTACTTTACCCAATTTATATAGTGCGCCACAACTGATTCAGTTGCCCAACCACTTCGATCTGAAAGCCAACTTCCAATTCTAGCAACAATTTCATCTTTATCTAGTGCATCGTTAATTTCATTTATGTTTGTAATTAATAATGCTTTGGAAGTAAAACAAGCTGTTTTGTATAAAATTATATTGCCTTTACCTCCAGGCAATATTTTAAAACAAGTAATTTTCAAATCAACACTCATTTTAAAACCGTTTGTTCGTACTAATTCAGTTTCAAGACATTTTGAAACCATTTTTTTTGGTTTGCAAAAGTTGAGCACGTGGATCTGTTTTATCTACAATATCAACTTTAAAAATTTTGCTATATTGTTTTGGGGATTTTTCTATTTCAATCATTATATAATATTACATAGACATTTCTTTAAGCCTACATTTTATTTTATTTAAGTGCATACATTATAATCTCAATTCCGCGATTTAATATTGTGTTATATTGTGAAATATAAGCTGTAGCTAGCATATTTCACTACCGCTCATGAACAGTATCAATCAAACCGAGACTGCAATATTTCGTATGTGTCGTTTTCGGCCGTTTCCAAAGGTCCATTATCATACTCTTTTTTATAGCACAGTGGCATTGCTTGTGCAGTGTGGCTGCAGTAAAACGTCTCCCCGCGCTTGCAATCAGTACTGTTATTCATTCGATCTTTGGAGATCGCTGAGCCCGATACTTATATTTAATTATCGGTGGTACGTTTTCATTTGTTTTTGTTTTCTTACTTAATATTCGATTCAGTGGATCCACTACTCCGGCCGATTGAAGGCTCTGGGTATTGTTTAACCACTTATAGGATATGTTGTCTGCTTTTTAATTTAGTCTTTTGACTGTTACTTGTGATATGTAGGCTTCATACCCGCTGCTCCCAACTAAATTCCATTATGTTTATTTCGCTCTTCGGGGCATAGATTCAGAGATCAGCAGAGCTTATGCCGTGGTGCGGCGTCCGTCGTCCGTCTGTCCGTCTGTCCGTCCGTAAAATTTCTTTTTTGTAGCGACTACTCCTCTGAAACTACTAAATGGATTTTCATGAAACTTTACAGAAGTCTAGTTGATCCCAGCAAAAATTCATGTTGACGTGAAATCCAAGATGGCCGCCAAATCTAAAAATAGATTTTTAAAAAACAAGTTTGTAGCAACTACTTCTTGAAATCTCAAGAATATTGATATGGGACTTTTTCTAAAATGATCAGCATGACATGATGTTGGTCCTTGTCGAAAATCGTTTTAATTCGACGTTAAACATGGCTGCCAGCAGCCATCTTTGTTTACATAGAGTTATTTAATAAAAACTTTTAGCGACTACTCCTCTGAAACTTCTTGACGGATTTCCATGAAACTTCACTGGAATATTGCTCTTGATGTCTAAATGATCCTAGCAAAATTTCAGGTTGGTCGCCAATTCAAGATGGCCGCCATAGCTAAAAATAGATTTTCAAAAAACAAGTTTGTAGCGAGTACTTCTTGAAAACTATAAGTGATATTGATATGCGTCTTTTCCTAAAATGATCAGTATGACATGATGTTGATCCTTGTCGAAAATTATTTTGATTCGACGTTAAACATGGCTGCCAGCGGAAATCTTTGTTTACATAGAGTTATATAATGAAAACTTGTAGCAACTACTCCTCTGAAACTACTTGACGGATTTTCCTGACACTTCACACGAATGTTGCTCTTGACATCTAATTGATCCTAGCAAAACTTCAGATCGGTCGACAATCCAAGAAGGCCGCCATGGCTAAAAATAGATTTTCAAAAGACAAGTTTGTAGCGACTACTTCTTGAAAACTATAAGTGATATTGATATGGGACTTTTTCTAAAATGATTAGTATGACAAGATGTTGATCCTTGTCAAAAACTATTTTGATTTGACGTTAAACATGGCCGCCAGCAGCCATCTTTGTTTACATAGAGTTATATAATGAAAACTTGTAGCGACTACTCCTCTGAAACTACCTGACGGATTTTCATGAAACTTCACAGGAATGCTGATCTAGCTATAAAAAACCTATCAGTAGAGCTTCAAGGTCACTGACCTCTTGTTAGATACTGGGACCATACGCCGTACGACATGGGGGAGATAAATCTCCATGTCCACCGTCATATGCATGCCATCTTCGGGATGGTTATAATTTTGTACTATTGATTTTATTAATATTGAGTTCTGCTCGACCCGGGGCTAGAGGGCGTGAGCGGTAGCTAGCATATTTCACTACCGCTCAGGAACAGTCTCAATCAAACCGAGACTGCAATATTTCGTATGTGTCGTTTTCGGCCGTTTCCAAAGGTCCATTATCATACTCTTGCTTATCTATGCAGTTACTAGCTGTAAATAGGATTTCTTTCTTGCAATAATTATTGAATCTCTTTATATCACTCTTTCTAATTTTCCATGCTGAGTTTAGCTCATGTGCTTTAGTGATTATCTTTTTAGCTAACCCATCTAAGTTTACATAAATTAACATCTCTCTGTCATGTCTGCTTAACTTTTCAAAATCAATTGTTGAAATGTGTTCTTTGAAATCTTTCTTAAACTTTATAATTGTCCTATCCATTTATAATATTACATGAGATAATATTTCTTTAAGCCTATATTTAAAAATATAATTCTATATTATAGTATAATGAATTGTAAAGTTTGTAGAAAAGTTTTAGATATTATTGATCCTCCTGAAGTATGTTTAGATTTTATCTTTTATGAAAAGAAACACTTCCAATATTGCGTCAGAAGTAAGCTTTGTTACAAGTGTACTTATGCATGCATAAATTGTAATGACACTTGTGAAGTTAAGATAAAGAACGTATCTGTTTTAACTGTGGGACAAATAATGGATATGATCTCATTACAGATTATAATTACAATTGTAAGAAAAATATTTATCATAGAAAATATCAATTGGAAAAACATTTGATAAAGCATAATTTATCTCCTGTGGAAAGACAAAGATTTAAAGAGTTGTTTTACAAAATAGTAAAGAGTTTAGACAAAATAGAAGGTCGGGAAAGATCAATCAAATTTGAATACTTTTTTCAAAAAATATTTATGATATTAAAAATAAACAAATAAGTAAAACCGATTAAAACAAAAGCTACTAGAGAAAAGTATGACAAGATTTGGGAACAAGTTGCAAAAGAATTATGATTGGACATCATGTCCGTTTAACATGAACTTCTTTATGTACATTTCCAGAGGTTCTGTAAAGTTATCATTTTTATTGAATCTCTAATATTCTATTAAAGGAAATTCTGATTACCTCATCTTCATTTTCTAGTCCTATAATTGTTTGAGCATACGAAAGAAGTTCTTTAAAACTTCTATGGTTCGTTTTCAACAAAATCCTTTTATTCGCTATTCTGGTTTTACTCATTAGGACTGCGATTATTGGGAAAACTTCACCAACAACAGCTATAAAAACAGTAATTGCTGGAACTAATGCTAGAACAGCACCACAACCAATTATTCCACTTGCAACCTGTAACCCTGTATTAATCCTTCCGCATAATTTATAACTAAGTCTGTATGCTGCTGCTAGTCGAGTTTAATAACTAATTAATTCTTCATTGTTTTTAAGTTTTTTCATTAGAATAATAATTTGATTAATTAAAATATTTAGAAAATAGTTGCTCGTGTTCTCCGCGTGATATTTTACCTATTTTTAACAACTCATCGATTATATTAATACCTTTAGTTATTAACTGTGGACTATTATTTCCTGAATCGATATTTCCACATACTAACTCCAGATCATTAACCAAATCGTCAGGACTATTGTAATATTCAACGCAACCTCCTAAAATCTTCTTAAACTTTGAGGAACTTTTGTGAATTGGCAAACCAGATAATTTCGTCAGTTTTTTAAAAGTATTTTGAGACAGTTTTGAATAAGTTTTGTTATTATTGTAACGCTTTGTTATCAAATCAATAAAATCGCTGTCTACCTTTTGGTTAAATACAATTGTTTTTCCTTGCCTAGCAAGTAGGTTGTGATAACCAGTAAGTTTAGGTAACAATTTGTATCGTGCCGTATTTGCCATCTTTACTAACCTTATACGAATTTTTATTTTGTTGTAATCCTTCCACTTAAAAAAACAGGAGCATGCTTATGCATACTTTGAAGTCTATCTCTATAATGTACTAATCCGTCAGTCTCTCTTTGTAAAGCCTCTTTTTGTTGTTCAAGGTTTTCCTTTTGCTCGGTATTTGTTTCTTTTTTATCTGTTTGGTTAGAATAGCTTCAGTACCTCCAATATCCTTGATTCTTTTAAAATCACCTCTAATTGTTTCACCTCTATCACTCGTAATTACTTTTGATGGCAATGGGAGGTTATATTTCTGTAGCACATCTGTATCAATTCCAGCATCTAGATTTCCAGTAAGTATTTCTGACTCTGGAGCAGGCTCCCGTAAAATAACTGAGGTAATCCTTGACACATTTTTTTTTTTTACTTCCTCACCTATAGCTCTAGGAAGAGTAGCTAATTGCTGACTTATTTCTGGAAGAGTAGCTAACTGTGTTGCCAACTGCTCCGATTGCTCTTTTATTTCGCTAGTTACCGATTTAAATACTTCTCTGAATAAATCGCGACTAGTCCCTCTTTCCAGTCTTTTTTGAATAATTTTATTTTCAACATCTTTAACAAGTTCACTTGATTTTTGCTTTTTATCTGCTAATTCTATCTACTTTAACAAATACATGTATAATAAAGGTTAGATTAAAATAAGATAAGTTAAGTTAAGGCAAGTTATTTCTTAACTATTGCAGCAATATTAGCTCTTGCCTTTTTTTCTTCTTCTCCTATTTTTACAAGTCTGTTTTTTAGCCGTGTTATTTCCCTGCCTGTTTTGCAGTTTTTAATTTAATACTAATATTTCTACACTGTTTATTTAATCCTGCAAGATAGATTCCGTTAGGATATTTGTTTACAATTGAAAGACTACCTGGAAGACCAGCTAGCTTTCCATGTGTTTTCTTTGGTGGTTTTGCTTTTGGTACATCCTTAACTACATTAACCAAACCATAATATCTGACTTGGCCAGTTTTAAAATATTCTTTTTCCGTTTTTAATGTTTTTCCAAGTGGGATTTTGTATGTTCCGCAATAAACTTTAGACATATATAACAATAATGAGATTAATCTGCTATTCTATATGGAAATTCCAAACTATGATTTAAATGTAGAACGCTGGCTTAATTTCAAACAGATATACGACTTCATGACAGACTCTTGTTTTAGAATGTTAATATGCGGTAATTCCGGTTCTGGTAAAACAAATACATTAGTTCACATGTTGTTAAAACCTTTAGTATATTATGACAAGACTTATTTATTTGTTAAATATTTAGAGCAGACTAAATATAAAGTTTTATCAGAACGTTTTGATAAAATAGCAAAAAAGAATTAAATTCCAGTTGAAGACATACTAGAATGTTCAAATGACCAAGTTATCCCTGTGAATGACTTAGACTCCGATACTCAAAAGATAGTTATTTTTGATGATTATGTGTGCGCATGTAATCAAAATGATATTATCAATTATTTTATCCAAGGTAGGCATAAAAACTGTTGCGTAATTTATTTAACGCAATCTTATTACAAAACTCCTAAAGACATCCGATTAAATTGTTCTCATTACTTATTCTTTGCAACTCCGAGTAAAAATGAAATTGACATGCTTTCTAGAGAACAAGACGTAAGTAAAAACCTGTACAAAAAAGGAACTAACAAGCAGTATGACTTTCTGTATTTGAATCGGCCGAAGAAGTTAGCGAAGATTAACTTTACAGGTGAAATTTAATATAATCTATATTATAATGGGACTTTTTAATTATCTTGGTGAGGACGTTAGTACTGGCAGTGTTAATATTACAATTTTGATATTGTGCTATCGGAGTATGTAAAACAGAAACATTTGGTTAATTATCTTCACAAGGGTAAAAACCAGGAAAACATTTTAAGAAGTGATCTTAACATGGAAAAAAATAGAATTATACACGTTGGCAATCCAGCAGATGCAGATGATGTAGCAACGAAGCAATTTACTTTAAAAGAATAAGAAAGATTATAGGTGATTTAAGTTAATATTGACAAAATTCCAGAAATTATGAAAAAATTGACAACAGGTGTTGATGACAAAATAAGTCTGATTCAAAAGCAATTACAGCCAAACCGTGAGAAAATGATTGAAATTCAAAACGGTTTAAAAGTTGCAAAAACAAAACTTTTGGGTGATGCTTTAAAAGAGTTAGAAAATGAAAGAAGATGGATTGGAAGATAGCGAGTTATATAAAAAGTTAGGCGAGCAAATAAAAAGCGGTGTTGAGCGTATTATAACACGGATCACAACAATTAATCAACAAAAGTTTGATAACAATGAACTAGAAACTGTTATTGCTGATGCTTCAAAACAAATGAGAACTGCTTTTGCTACCGAAATAACTTGTTGACGGCAAGACGCTGGATACTACTATGAACAAAATGGTGGGTAACAAGGTTACCAACAATGAACTAAAACTGCTGTTGCTAAGGTCTCAAATGAGAGCTGCCCAGTATGAAAGAAGCAAAGATTTCGATAATGAAATCGCTTTTCTTAAAGAGAATAATCAAAAGTCTGATAGTCGCCACACAGCACTTCTTGGTATAATTGATGATTTGAATGTAAAAGTAGAAAATGCAAGTCGGATTCTAATTCTTGAAGCTACAATAGATGATGGCATAAGCATCATGCAAGATAATGTTGGTTATGCATAATTTCCAACACGAAAACCGCTTCAAAGAACCATTCGTAAATATGTTCTCGAAGCGTTTACTCTTTTAACCAATTCATTTATAAATACTGTATAATATTTTTCTATGAATGATCACATTAGGCATTTAACCGGTGCATTTAGAATTTATAAATCCGGGCGCTACTTAATTGAAATAAATTTTATTTATACAGAAGGAGATGTAGAAAGTTTTGATCTGAATATTACCTGTCGTATTAAGCAGTTATATCCACTAGAAAATGATAAACGAATACTAAAAGAACATTTAAATCATATATTAAAGAAGGAGGGACATTTGCTTTAAGGGCGGCCGTACAGAGGGACACTACACAAGCTTATAATTTTAAAAAATCAAGCTTTAAACTGTTTTATTCAGGCAGTTAATTTTGGCAATCAATATTGTCTACTAGTATGTATAATGGAACAGAAAATTGTGTTATCATCATGCATCAGAAAAATCTTCAATAATTAATAGCTCAAATACACCGAGTAACATTACAACTGTATTTGATAGACCATTGATATTGGACAAGAACAAACAGTATTGTAGGTCTCACAACACACTTCGATTTTACTGTGTTGGCCATAGGCAGTAAAGTCCAATTTTCCATTCTGAATCAAGCATTTATAGTCTAAAAGTATTTTTTTTGGAAAATACAATTACTGCTGCTCATAAAAATCCACAAAATCTGGTACATAGCCCAGTTTTTTTTTTAATGTGAGTGGTGGCAGTCAAGGTACTCTTTTCGGCTTTCACTAAACAGTTTGCACCTAAATTCATACGCATTTTGAGCACCCACAAATGTGTCACATTTTGCTGTCAGTGTCGTATTATCGCTGTTCATCCAATCTCACACTATTGTTTTCTGACCTGCAACAAGAAAAGAAAATATCCATGGGCAATTATTAAAATATCTCAAACCGAAGAACACACCCCTACTTTTTATAGTGTAAGAATCATCCTACAGTCACATGCAAGGGAGCTAAGTGTGTAGTGAGATCTGTATTGTACTTGATAAGATTAAGTCTATGACTTACTCTTGGTACAATATTAGTGAGGATTTAATAACAAAATGATAAGATACCACAATGGAAAAGATTGGAGAAATATTATTTTTACAAATGGAAATTACAGTTATGCTGATATCGATAATTATATAAAAGAAACATTATGTGTAAACGGCGATTTAACTGATGGCTCACCTGTCCCAGTAAGAATTGCATTTGATTTATCAAGTTTCAAATGTTTAGTTATCATTCATAATAATGTCGTACTTGATTTAAGAGAATCAAACTTTCACACTTTAATTGGCTTTGACAAAGATGCAGTTATTATAGAGAAGCTAAGTTTGGAACAGTAGTACCAAGTATAACAAATTAAATCGATACACTGTATATTCACTGTGATTTGATAAGTAATTATATTGTTGATGGGTCATATGGGGATGTCATTTATGAAATAAGTACAGCTGACCGTACAAGGTCATATCCTTTTAAAGATGAACCGATACAGGTTGGGTACTGCAGTAAACAAAACGATCATTAACAGCATTACTATTTACACAACCGATTTCTCTGGTAAAATTACTTAAAGGTGTGAAAGGCTTCTAAAGGCAAGCACACCATTGTTATTTAAAACTATCAGTTTTGTTAACGATGGTATGCTTGGGTTGAGAGCCGTGGCTAGCACATTTTGAATACTCTGGTTAAAATCAGGTTATACATTAGAAGAAGATACAAAAGTCAACATCAACATCAACTCCTTTATTTCACTTAGGTTCACATATATGAACAGCATAAGCAACATGTTACAAAATACATTTACATATGATAGGCGACAAGTTATCACATTGGAAAAACAAAAACATGTATACATCAGAAAACGACTATATATATGTCTATTCAATGTATAAGTATACTACTTACACATTGCAGTTATTAATAATAATAATAATAATAATAATAAATAATAATAATAATAATAATAATAATAATAATAATAATAACGATAATACTAATACTAATATATTTGAAAACAATGGTATAGGTGGTGGCTGACATGATATGATATTCCTGTCTATATATACTAATCTAACATGTTAAAGTAATTACTCAATATATATGTTATGTATGAACATATACATATTATTATTTTCAGATTGTAACAGAAACTCTACATCAGCTAAATATGTATTCAATAAAGTAATATTTATTGAGCCGAAATAATTCAGTACTCTATAAAAGTAAATAATAGTTAAATAGATTTATCGACCAGTGGGCGTAACACAGTGTCCGCAAATCCCGTGCAGCGCGCTTTTCGTGGTATCTAATTTGAAAAGATTCATCATGTATCTTCGGACTATTACTTTATCATAATGGTGGATTTAAACACACGTGTGTAATTTCGTGATAGAGAAAACAATCATCAATTACAAGGAAAAATAATAGCAGGAAAATACGGGACACCACAAACATAACAGGTTAATAACACGGCTACCGCATTGGAACCTGTCTGTGGCACAGCAAGTACGCCGTGGTTTAAACCAGGTTCTATGATACATCAAACCACATTCTAACCATGTTGTCATCCCAATTAAACGGGACAGTGCATCGACGTAGCTATTATTAGGCCATATAGGCCCGGGCCTATACATAAATTGGAAAAATGAAAAAATGTAAAGTCCAAAATGCAATAAAAACTGAAGACGGAATGGGTGGGGATTAAGGGTCAGCATTTGTTTCTTATTTTATATTACAGTGTAAGTAATTTACCTTTGTCCAATGTTAATTCTGAAATTTGTTAAACAAAATTATACCACACAAGTGCTCTGTCAGATATACGCCAAAACGCACCATTGCATTGCTAAGTTTAAAGAAAAAAAGACGGGGGAGCATTCCCCGGACCCCAAAGTTTGTCGGGCCTATATATGCATTTCAGCCCCAGCAGTGTAACTAAGGAAATTCCCGCCGGACTATATCCTCTAACAGACTAGATAGCATTACTAGGCAATATAAGTAAAAACACAATTAAAGATGATCTGATATGCACACATGAATATATAAATATAAATGGAATGCCACAAAGCTAGTACTCAATGACCCGATGGCATTCTGGTCCCACCCACTCAGATTTTCTCAGGTTTTGGTCTAAATAGGTCAATAAAATTCGAAATTGAAAACGGGCTAAGTTTTTCTTATATTTTGGTAGAATTTCATGGATTTAAAGCTCGTGTGATATCAGAAGGATATCAGTTTAAATAAATCAGTGTAGCAATATTTGACAACATTAATAACGATTAAAGAAATACATAAACTGAGTATTTTAACGATCGAGAGTTCACCTTAAACTGAGCTGCCTTTAATTTTAAACAGAAAAATACGGTTTTATTTCTTATTCCAGATTGTACACGAAGCAGCGAATGTTTTTGTACCTCGTGTTGCTTGTCTTTCTCGTAGTTGTACTCTACGGAATAAGCATATCGTCTCATCTGATTACAACAAATGGAATGGCAGTTTATAGCAACCTTAGTCATCTATCATCCAACAACAAAACACTTGATTCTTCAAATAAATCCACTAGACGTGTTCACATCACCGACTGTACCGCCATTATAGCGGGCAATAACACAGAAATAGAGAAAGCCAAAGCGACCATGTCTTCAGCCAATTACACTAGAGAAGGTATAAACGATACCGAGTATATCAACATGACAAAAGATTGTGATAGTTTCAAAAGAACCAGAGGGTACAATAAATACAAAATATCCCAAGAAGAAAAAGAATTCCCTATAGCATACAGCATCCTGTTATACAAAGACACCGAACAAGTCGAAAGACTGCTCCGCGTAATTTACCGATCAAATAACATATATTGTCTTCATGTCGACGCAGACTCTAAACCCGAACTCCACAACGCCATTGAAGGTATAGCTAACTGCTTTGAAAATGTGTTCGTTGTTTTTAGAAAAGAATTCATCGTATATGGTGGATTTACTCGACTACAGGCCGATTTAAACTGCATGCAGAGTTTACTGGAACGCGGGAGCTCTTGGAAATATTTTATTAACTTGCCTAGTCAGCAGTTTCCTCTAAAAACAAATTCAGATATTGTAAAAATTTTGAAAATATACAACGGAGCAAGCGATATTAGTGGTACAGTACGAAAAACATTTGATAATAGATATACATTTCGTTACATTTATAAACGTGGAGTGTCCGCCATCAAATCAAAAATTGTCAAAACTACACTAGAGAAAGAACATGCTCCGTTTAATGTAACTATTGTTAAGGGAAGTGTATACGGGGTATTTAGTCGTCAGTTTGTAGACTTTGTGATCCGAGACAAGAAAGCTCGTGACCTTTTGGACTGGTTGCGAGACGTATATAGTCCGGATGAATTTTACTGGGCGACATTACACCATAATCCACGCCTAGGCACTCCGAATGCTTACGCAGGTAATGACACGTGTTTTGTTGCGGCTTACTTTAGATACTTTGACTACTTTGTCTTCAAGCTGTTCTGTGGCGGTGGTAAAACATCTCTCCATGCATGCGATCAATGCTGTTCTTTTTTCCAATCCTATAGCGATGGCGGCGTTCACCGTTGTTTCATGCTAGAGAAGGAACTACTTTTCTTGCTTGCAATACTGACCTGGGTATCTCTACAGATGCCCCTAATGATAATTATAACATGTGGACTAGTGCTGATGTTTGTATCTATCGTAATCGTTTCTTTCAGGAAACATCTTTATTCAATGCGCTGCAACTGTTTCCCGCGTAGTTGTTGGTAATCCTATGGGTACTGTGCGCTACTTGTCGCAGATTTGTTTTTATACTGTTATGAAAGAGATTTTATGTTGAGTTTCTCATATGGTCGCGAATATGTATCGTCAGAAAAGGATACAACTCTTTAGTATATGCCTGGTGATTGACCCCTCTACATTTAGTCAGTAAGCTTCGCGTTTCTCTTGTACCATGATCGGACAACATCGTGGGACTCCATGAAACCCTGAAAGGGGAGGTTTGATGCATGATTTTCGTCTCTCAGGTTTTCTGGTCGTACCCTAGATTGGTTTTCGCTTCGACTGCTGTTGTTGTTCAGAACAATTCTGGATACATCCTGAGGTGTTTCTAAATATACATTTTTTTCTTTTATATTTTTACAGCAACACATACGTGTATAGTTTGCTTATTTCTCTGGATGTGGATTTAATTGTAAGAGATTTCCTTTTAATGGGGTGTACTTTTACTTACACCGTCTTGTCAATCTGCGCACTGCAGACATGATAATAGCGCGGTTGTGTAAACGTACAATCGATTTAAGGTAACCGGTGGGCCATATTGCCTACTGACCGTTCTAAGTCGGTAACCCTGTCTTCACCACGCTTTGTGTTGTGTATTGTCGTCTCCATTGTCACCACTATTTCTGTTGTGTATTGTCGTCTTCATTGTATATTTTTAATTTGCTCTTTATGGTGCAGTGCTGGCCTGCGGTGCCATTGCGATTGAGTACTGTTCATTCTATAGGGACATTTTCCTCATTTTTATATTGCCATATAATTAACTAGTTAATGAGCTGTTAATGCATTTTTAGCTCGACTATTCGAAGAATAAGAGAGCTTATGTAATCACCCCGGCGTCGGCGTTGGCGTTAGCGTCGGCGTCCCACATCAAGGTTTGCGGCGTGTAAGCTGTGATTACAAGTCTATGTCTCTTACATTTTTTAGCCTAGCACAACTAAATTTGGCCATGGGCTTCCTTATAGCATTATCTTAAGGCCTCCGTAAGTAATTTTGGTTCCTGTAACCCATGAGCTACCATGGAACCCAAATTCCCTTAAAACGTGTCTCATTTTACATCAAAAATTGCGTGTAAGCTGTGTTTACAAGTCTATATCTTTAACATTTCTTGTCCTAGCTCAACATAATTTGGGAATTGGTTACCTTATAGTATCTTGTAAAGGGTTGCTAAGTAATTTTGTCTTCTGCAATTTCTGAGCTCCCATGGAACCCACATAGTGATGGCCTATAAAATGTGCAATAAAGGCAGAGCAAGGTTTGCGTGTAAGCTGTTGTATATATCTATAATTTAGGTTTGGGATTTCTTATAGCATTATGCATCTTATTTAAACTTCGCCCATCTTGTGGCATGGGCTCCCTCCTTCCCGCACCCACGCCCCACCATCACCACCCCCGACCCGATATTTTTTCTTCATATTTCTGTGTTGTTTTGTTCAATTCTTACACAGATAGCTATGTTGCACTCCACCTACATCGCCCCCACCCCCCACCTTCGCCTCCCCCACCACCCCCCCCTATTTGAACACTCGAAACACAATTTTGTTTATTTATTGTTTTTACATATTTCTGTGTTGTTTTGGTCAATACTTGCACATATGTGCCCACCGCTCCCGCCCCCGCCCCCGCCCCCGCCATCCCCACTCGAAACACGATTTTTTTATTTTTTACATATTTCTGCGTTGTTTTGATCAATTCTTACACATATCTATGTTGCGACCTGCCCCCCACCCCACACCGCCACAAATGAATCCCGATTTTTCTAAAAAATCTTTATTTATTTTTTATTTTTACAAATTTCTGTGTTGTTTTAGTCAATAGCCCTATCTCGCAGGCAGCATTATGATACGTCACCGAATTGCCCTGCGTTCTAAAAATAGTAACATTCCCAGACTCCTTTGGAATTGCGGACAAGCAAAGCAGTGTTTACACGGTGTAACAATGGCGTCAAGCAGCAATATCCCAACCGTTTTGCTCTTAGAAAACGATGTTCCTGGAGCAAAACTTGTATATTCTATGGTTGAAAAGCACTCCAATGCCCAGCTTAAACGATGGCTAAAGTGTAGAGGTTTAAAATGCCTTGGGAATAAGGAAGAACTCGTTAAAAGGTAAAGTGCCCGACATACACAAATATTTGATTTCGATCGGCGCATAGATAGATTTTCTTTTTGTGCGTTTCAAGTTCTAGAATACAAACTATTCTAAAATAATAAACATTTGCAACGAAATAAAAAAATAAACGTACGGTATCCTTTGTTTATAGATGCTCGTCAAAAAATAAGACGGATTGATTCAGATTTGAAGGTGGCGAACGCAGTTAATGCCAGTTTGGAAAATTTACCTTTTTGTCTGTCTTTACTCGATCTATGACTATGTTTCTGTGTGTCCTATCATTTCATTTTTTTTCTTTATACCGCCGACATAATCAGTATGGTCAAATGACACACGCTTCTTAACTTACCTGCTTATAGATTTAGATTATACATGTACCTAGATGTAGAAAAATGGATACTAGACACTTACACATATAGCTATCTTATGCCCCTCCCCACACCCACCCTACGCAGAAGGCACAATTTTTTAAAATATTTTATTTTCCATTTTCCATACGATCTTTACCCCACACCCCATCCCACCCTACCTGAAACTCTATTTTTTTTTCATATTTCTGTGTTGTTTTGGTTTATCAATTCTACACCTATAGCTATTTTGCGCTCCCGCTCCATCAACCCCACCCCTCCGATCCACCAACCATCACCCACCTCATCATCACCACCACCCGAATGTTTTTTTTGTTTTGTTTTTACATCTCTCTATGTTTTTTTTTTTTATCAATTTGTTCCCCACTCCCCCTCCCCCTCCCCAACCATCCCTCACCCCATCATCACCACCATCCGAATGTTTTTGTTTTTTTACATTTGTTGTGTTGTTTTATCAATCAATGATGAATCCGGCCCACCCCCACCCCACCATCTCCAAACCATCCCCCACCCCATCATCACCACCACCCAAATATTTTATGATTGATTTTTACATATCTCTGTGTTTTTTTTATTGTTTTCATTTTATCTCCCATTATTTGGAATCGGGGCTAGAGGGCGTGAACGGTAACATACACTTTTCACTACCGTTCATGAACAGTCTCAATCAAACCGAGACTGCAATATTTTTTTTGTATTTATCGTATTCGACGATTTCCAAATTTTTCTTTTCATACTTTTTTTAGTGGATATTATTAATGTTTTAAGGCTGTTAACGCTTCTAATTCCTATAATATATTTGTTTTAACTGATCTCATTGATAGATATGTTAATGATGATTTTGCAGTTATGTTTTCGGAAACTGATAATGAAATATTTGATAATGATAATGAATTAGAAATGGCGACTTGAAGTTATAACAAGGGTGGATCAGACCCATATGTTAATAATTTTTTCAAAAATGGTATACGCCAATTAGGTCCACTTTTATATGTTTATTTAACAAGGTATTACATTCAAGGTACTTTCCAAAAAATGTGACCCCGTGTGGTTTCCGGTAATGGTCAGTTCTAAGTGATCAGTTGAGTCTAGAACGTAACCAAAAATGTCATTTTTTTCTAACAAAAACTTGATTACCATAAGGCGAAACAACGTTTTTTTTATACATATATTTTGTGTTTTATTGTTTTGTATTGAATTTCATTTCAAAGCAAATTTGCTCGTGGTATGCACACTTGATTATTTTCTATCTTTTCAATTTAATTCAATACGATGTTCACCCTCCTTCAACAGATATACCATTTTTTGGGTTATATATGTACTTTTGTTTTATGCTATACATTAGGGTTAAAGTGAGCCTAAGTAAAGGATAGAGGCTATGAAGATAAATCTCCACCATTAAGAGACCGAAAGGAAGGGAGCGTAGAGATCGACCGCGGTTTCTTAATGGTGAAGATGTCTCTTCATAGCCTCTATCTGACAGGTTTATCGATAGTCTCTATAGAGGTCATTATTCATGAAGACCGCTCGTAGGAAAATCTAAGCCAACTGATTTCTTGAAACATTGAGGTAAACCCTAATCTTCCTGTTATCTTCCTTTTATTCTTTTCTTTTTTGCAGGAAATCCGGATAAAAAACCCTCTTTAGCTGCGTACGTATCATGGGGAATGCGATGCGCGGGGAAATTTGTAAGAGGCATCTGCGTGTTTGGTGTTGGAGATTTGCAATTTCTTGTGCAACGGGAGGAGCTATTTGCAAACAAATTTTACATAAATTATCAGCCTTTGGCGTTGGACTGTATGGAGGAATGGTATATAAACAGAACGGCCACAGAGGCGGGAGACAGTTTTAATACATCATATTATGAAAAACTTCCATTTATACTTAAACTAAACAAAACAACGTAGGAAATCTTAGGGGTCAGATGTTTGCCATCGATCGATGCTAGAGTGTGGGTCTAGTTAGCTGGGAGAACACAACTCTTATAGTGTTATAGTATATTGCATAACTCTTGCCGGCCGGCAAATGTATTTGGCGAATATATTTGTGCTTATGTTTGATAAGCGCACTGGAAGGAGTTGTAATTAATGGGGAACACTTTTTATTTTCCTTTTTTACTTTTACTAACTGGCCAGATATGGTAATTACATTTTGATTGGAATCTAAATGCTGATTTAAAACACAGACATATTAATAAATGTGTTATTATGTCTGTGTTTAAAACAGTAAGTGGATTTAAATTACGTACTATTATTATTTCAGGAAACAGCATTGTGTGCCACGTGTTTACCAAAACTACTCCGTGGTCGAGGGGTTAGCGACGTTGCGTTGTAAACCATAGATCGCCTCACACCGCTTCGGGTTCAAATACATCTGGGTTCTCAACTTGTGATTGAGAAAGTGTCGATTCTTACAGATGGCGGGAGTTAACAAAACTGCTTCTACCCAAGAAAATGTGGGATTGTCTACCTCTTCTACAAAATAATCTACCGTCATATATGGCCTACAATGGGTTAAAATGACGTAAAACACATTTAAACAAACAATACCAAACTACGTTATCTCCCAAATGCCTGTCTATTGTACGGCGCCTATTACTCAGGAAGCACCTGAAACAGCACCTGGGCCTTATCCCTCTGTCTGAAAAAGCAGTGACCCTGTTCTTGCCCGGGAACCACATGTGGTTCTAAAGGGTGAGCGAAATGCTGCTGTGCTCAATGGATGGTTTCCTACTTGGTGTAGACTTGAATTGAATTGGAGTTAATAGTCGTACCAACAGTTAGGTCATATGGCGACTTTCCAGGTAAAACCTAATTCCGGTCCGATCATTTTTCGTGCACTGGCGGGCTCCTGGGTAGAACCACCGACGTTCCGCTAACCAGCTGGATATATTCCTCACATAAAGATTCCTGGTCCCACGAGCGCTCGAATCCCCAGCGTCATGTCTGGTAACTTGTCAAACACGTTGCATGTTAGATAAACCATACCAGAACATTGTGTAAACATGTTTTCATTGCATGTGCATTATTGGTAGGTAAACTTGATTATAAAGTAAATCTGTTACAAATATTGCGATTATAGGAGGAGATCATGCCGCTAGAATTTACATAAAATTCCATGACATTGTAGCTAATCATCTTAAAATGAACAGTTGTCATACCCGCGCAGTCGGTAGCGCGGCGGATTTGTAACCGGAGGCCCCGAGTTCAATCCTCCGTGGTGCCACTGAGTTTCGTCGGTGTGTCCTTGGGCAAGACACTTTCCCTTAGCCTCGTCCGTTGGATGGGGACGTAAACCGGGCGATCCCGTGTATCGGTCTATCCTCCGAGCACGTTAAATAATCACAGGAATCTGTTCGATAATAAGAGTAGGGCTCGGTTCCCGGATTCCTATGTATCCTTCCTCTCTCTCTGGGGCAGCTCTAAATAACCTATACTGTGTTGATAAGCCGTTAAACAATATTCAATTCAATTCCTACTATAGAGAAACAAATCTCACGGTTATTGTGTCCCATAAGGCCATCATGGTATGGATTTATGCAAATGATTCAAGAAGGACTGCATTGTATGTCTGTATGACCATGCTAGACACCAGTTGTTACAACATACGAACTCAGTAATTACCTTTGACCAAATCCTGTAGCGGATGGAAACCCATCTGAAAGAACCCACACAAAGTGATGTAGGAAATATTATTATATGACGTGTGCGTGCGTGTGTTGCGAATGGGGTATGGGGTATGAGTGATGTGGTGGGGTGGTGGGGTGTCTTTATGTTGAGACGAGTTTCTTGGGAAGTATTTGGCACACTGTAAAAGCTGTAGGACATGCTCAATGGAAAAAAAGCTATTTCTAGAGCAGTTAAGGGCAACGTGTTAGTAGCATCAGCGCTTGATGTTTGATGATGTCGAACACAAATGTAAAACAATGCGACAATTCCAGTTTCAGTTTCAGTTAATTTGCAAAATCTCACTCTCAGTTTGCGTATAAACACAGCACGAGATAAATATACATGCATCGTTCTAAACAGTTTGTGCCTATATCTGTATTGGAAGGGTTGAATTAAATCATATTGGATATTATTTCTTAGCAATTTCTTTCAGAAACATACATACTTACTTGATTTAAAGGATAATTCAGTATGGTAAACAAAGATCAGTTTATTTTAAAGCATAAATTCGTTACAAATAAACAAAACCATGTACCAATATATTCCTCGTAGTTTAAGTCCCATTTACGGCAAATGTATTACCGGTATTTGTTTACAAATGCAACATTTTGGTTGTCAGGGTATTACTATAAAATTATGCAACACAAATGCAAACTGGCTCAATTTTTTTAGGATGTTATACATGTATATGTGTATATTGTACAAAGTCATAATATATAAATCCGAAATCCGAAGGTGGCAACTTATGACCAAGATTAATGAAGATTAAACGAATATCTCTGGATGAAAATGTCACCAGCTGAAGTTGGTAATGACGTGAACGAGGATTTGGAAGCGATACTTTATAAAGGCTGAAAGAACAGGTGACTGCGGACTTTATAAAGGCTGAAAGAACAGGTGACTGCAGACTTTATAAAGGCTGAAAGAACAGGTGACTGCGGACTTTATAAAGGCTGACAGAACAGGTGACTGAACATGTGACTGCGGACTTTATAAAGGCTGAAAGAACAGGTGACTGCGGACTTTATAAAGGCTGAAAGAACAGGTGACTGCGGACTTTATAAAGGCTGAAAGAACAGGTGACTGCAGACTTTATATTGTAGTATTGCTTTTCCTCTGTATGCCAAAACTATATATTATGTAAACGTTTGCAGAGAGGACGTACATAATTATACTATTGATGGTGTATTCCTTTTGCAACACAAGCCTTAGAGGGCAAACACATTGGACATATTTTAATTAATCATATAGATTTAAAAGATTATGTTTTACATAAGACTAATTATAGTAAAGGATCACTCGTTGTGTTTGATGAAGTTGCATAGATGAATTAAGCAGGACATCTGGAAAAACAAAGAAACTCAATTTTGAAAACTACACTCGCTACAAGTTATTCTTACATAACTGTAAACAAAGATGGCCCCATGTTTGAAATCGAATAAAATAAAAGAATTTTGTTTAATACCAACTACATGTCATTCCAAGCAATTTGGTAATGGTTCAATATAAATAACCCTTGTGGTTTTCGAGAAGTAGTCACCACAAACTTGTATTTTTAAAATATATTTTAGCTGTTGCGGACCATCTTGAAATTTCGGCCACCCTGATTTTTACTTCGGACCAACTAGACATCAAAAGCAACATTCCTAGAAAGTTTCATAAAAACCCATCAAGTAGTTCCAGTAGTCGCCAAACGCTTTTCCTATATAACTATGACGTCGAATCAAATTAAGTTTCGTTAAGGACCAACGTTATGTCATGAATGCTTTTCTTAGCTTTTGTGGCCGTCTTGGATTTCACATCAACATGTTTTTTTGCTACTTAATGGCAAAATTCCTGTAAAGTTTCATGAAAATCTTTTCAACAGTTTTAGAGGTGTAGTCGCCACAAAAGAAAAGTTTATGGACGGACGGAAGGACGAACAGAGAGACGGAAGACGCACTACGGCATTTGATCCCTGGATACCTTAAAGTAATTGTCAATGTTTCCCAGATCTCTAAAAAATAAATAGCCATGTTCCCCAGATCCCCAAAACCCCTGGGAAGGTCTTATACCTCACCATGTATGTAACTGTCTCACAGAGGCCTAGCTTATCTCCTGTCTTCATACATATCCCACTATATCTGTAAATGCCTCCACCACACCCCATAACCCCTTGGTGGATCTCGGGGCCCAGTGTTTCACACTTTAAATCCTTTCATCGTTTATCTAATGTTTTTTAGCTCTACTGGCCGCAAGTCAGCAGATCTTATGGGATGCCGAGTTGTCCGTCGTACGTTCGTCCGTCGTTAACTTCTGCCTTGTGAACACTATAGGGACTTCATTATTAATTAGATCTTTACCACACTTTGCCAGGGTCTTTATACCAATGAAAGCCTTGTGAACGCTCTTATCACCTTCATGTAAATTGTATTTGATTTCTACCAAACCTTTCCAGATGGGTAATATTAACGAAAGCTTGGACAAGTTCGACAACCAGCAATATTGTATTGGTAACACCAGCGTTATGGCCTTTGATTCATTGAACATTTTCAAATTGTGCCTTGTGAACACTCTAGCCCCTCCATTTTTCATTTGATCTTTACCGGACTTGCACACTGTTATAGATGCATATTATCTCAGACGAGTTCTTGAACCAGTCAGATTCAATTGCTAATAGCTGAACTTTCTGCCACTGACTTGGCAAACATGCATAGTTTTGTCTTGTGGCCACTCTCCATTTTTCATCAGATCTTACCAAAACTTTATCACTTTCACAGGAAGCATCCTTGCTCTCTCAGATTTATGCAATCATCTTGATCCGTCAACAAATATGGAATGAACCTAATAATTGCCCTCTCTGCCTTGACATTTGAATAACATTTCCCATTATTCATATTCGATTAAACTTTGATAACAATGCTAGCTGCGATTATAATTTTTGTTATGATTTTTGCATGCTGTACATATATAGTTTTTATTCGTTTAGCATTCAATTTATCAGATATAGGTTCGTCAGTGCATGCTAAGTATCATTTATGTCTGTTTAATAAAGTATGACTGCTGATTGCGAAAATTCACTGGTGAAAGTTCACTGTTGTGCAGCATCTATGTTAAAGGTTTGCAATGGCCTACTCATGCCAACTCATTAATATTCATAAGATTGAAGCCCCTATAAGGAGTGGTGGTTGGGTGGGTGGGTGTGCAAATCAGTTAAAAGTACATCTAATAACAGATAACAGTTAATACCCCCCCCCCCCCCCCCCCCCCCCCCACCCACACACACACACACAACCCTCACCTTACCCCTCAATTCATCATATATATATTTTTCTTCTTTCTCCTAATTATACAAAGTCCAGAATTTATGTTAACCCATTCTCCATAGTATTTGCAGCGTTTTGTTGTGTGTTTTTTAAATCATACTTTAGGTAATGTTTACGGTCATGCTAAGTTTTGTAAAATATATTCAACCAATTTGTCCACTGCATTTCGGTTTAACTATTCGCTCCAATAAAATAACGTTTTCTTCGTATTTTGTTAATGTATTTTTAGTATTTTTAAACTGAAGAGATATGATAGCATTTTTTGTATAGTAAGATCAGGTCAAAGAACAATTATTTAATCAAGTATGTAAATCAGGAATGGAACGCGGTAAACATAAACATTCTTTATATATTTATATTTGTGTCACAGTATTGAAATAGCTTTGGCAGATTATATTACAAATTAGGTTGTAATATAGATTCCTATATCGTAAATATGGGGAATAGTGTCTGAGTCCGCGAAGTTCATGTTTCATTGTTATGTAAAGCGATATTATGTGTCGTTATTACACACATAAAAGAATCATGGTTATTATGTAGTATGTACCTATCATAGAGCCATGATCCTGTGCCTTGAGGAGTCAAGTTAATTGTCGACATTTGATTCTTTACGTTCGAAATAATCTCGTTCTCGTCTGACATCTCGCTCCGTATTTGGAAACTTAACCCCGCCCTACTCACACACCTGACGCTTTCCTGTTAACGTTATCGATTTGTGGGCAGCTGTGGGCGGGTTTAAATTTCCAAATACGGAACAACAAGAACAACGCGCGTGATATTTTAAATGGTAAACATTTAAGAAAAATATGTCTGCTACATAGAATCTTACACACAAATCCCTAAATCGACGAGATATTCTTCTCTTTGGTGAGTTGTATGCATACACGCGTTGTTTTAAGGTTTAGTCTATTGAAATACGGTGGTTGTTCATGCAGGCTTTTGTCGTCAAAAAGAGTAGTAATGGCGTCGGTTTAACTGTAAACAAACCATTTTGTTTTCTAAAAATAGAAACGCACGTGGTATTAAGTAGGTCACGCATGCGCGGCCTCATTTGCATATGCATGGATGTATTTTGGTAGAGGGGATGCGTGACAGGATGTTCGAACAAAGGGTATTGACATTTAGACTTAATCAGTGGGCATTACAGAGTCAGTTTGTCTGAGTGCCCTTTGAATAAAAAAACACAGAGGGGATTAGTGTCAAGATGTTCGAACAAAGAGTATTGACATTTAGCCTTAATCCACAGTGTGCGACAGGATATGTCTTTTGTATGAAAACCCTCAAAGGGTATTAGTGCCAGGATGCTCGAACGTATTGACACGGTGAATTTATCCCGGCCTCAATAGAGAACATGAACAAAGGAACATTGAACACAATATTTGACATGTTGGAAGATGTACTTCTATAAATAACGTTTGGTTTCTATAAATAAGTAGGACGTTTAGGGTCTAGAAATATTCTCACGTCAACACTTTGAACACACTATTTGACATGTTGGGGCACGTACTTCTATAAATAGGAATGACATGTGACATCTATAAATAGCACAAACGGACCAATGAGATTGTTGAATTTTCAAGAAACAATGAGCGTTTTAGTATATAAGATAGAACACAGACCGTATCGAATCGTTCTATTATTAGAAACGTTTCAACAAATATAGACCGTGAGCCATACACTTTTTTGTTACCATCTCAAGGGACAAATTCTTACTAGTACCATGTTATTGAGTACTTTGTAGAGAAACAAAAATCCATGATAGCAGTGTGAGAAGGGTAGCTGATTCCTGTTATTAGAGTTATCTCCCCCTTTTAAGCAAAACTCTTGTTTCCTTAAAAATTGTTTTCGCTGAAACTAGAAGAGCTACAGGTCTAATATTGTGCATGTATTATACATGTTGGGTCCTCTACCAAGTATTTATAAAATGGTGACCCCAGGGTCAAATATGGCCCAGCCCCGGGGATAACATGTTTTCATACAGTTATATAGGAAATCTTTAAAAATAAATAATTTTCTCTAAAACTGTAAGAGCTAGAGGTCCCATATTATGCATGAAGCATACGCTTATGGTCCACTAGCAAGTTTGTTAAAATGTTGACCCTGAGGTCATATCTGGCTCCACCCAGTGGTCATATATTTACATAGAGTCATTTAGAAACATCTTAAAAATCTCTTCTTTAAAAAAACAAGAGCCAGAGAGGTCTACTATTTTGCATATTGTACAAGCTTATGGTTCTCTACCACTTTTGTTCAAATCGTGACTCTGTGTCCAACTTTGGCCCGGTTCTGGGGTTAAATTTTACAAAGAGTTATATAGGAAAGTCCATAACAATATTATTTTTCTGATACTACAAGAGCTAGAGGTCTAATACGATGCATGTAGCATAAGAGTAACGATCTCTACCAATTTATTTTGTTCAAATGGTGATCTTATGGTCAAATTTCGCCCGGTCCCGGGGGTCACATGTTTACATAGAGTTATGTAGGAACGTCTATAAACATCTTCTCTAAAACTACAAGAGCTAGAGGTGTAATAAGCTACATGTAGCTTAAGATTATTGTCCTTTACATAATAATTTAAATGGTGTCCCTTGAATCAAGCCGAAGGCTGACGTGGCGCAGTCGGTAGCGCGGCGGATTTGTAACCGGAGGCCCCGGGTTCAATCCTCCGTGGTGCCACTGAGTTCCGTCGGTGTGTTCTTGGGCAAGACACGTTCCCTAAGCCTCGT